>OVBI01002113.1:0-24045 GCA_900406495.1 Sisymbrium altissimum | reverse complement strand
TATATATACACCTTGTCGGATTACCGAAGAGGAGTGCAACCCTCCTCATGAATTCACCAATACACATTTAGTATGTAAAAAGAAAAATATAGACGCAGGGGACAATCGAACCCTACTCGGCTAGCTAAATGGAGCGTAAACGTGAAGCCACCCGAGCTATTGCATATTATTTGTCTTCTAGTCTTTCTCAAAGCTTAATTTATTACGAAAAATTTACAGCACTAAACTCAACACACCAGTACACCATTAGCAAACTGCAAACCTACTCAATCAGTCAGTCACATCAACTAATATCTATTCCCAAGCCCATCTACCAACAGATTTGAGAATATGATATGTCTAACCTTTTTATTTTGAAACCTGAGCCCCATTTTCTTTTGAAACCTGAGCCCCATTTTCTTTTTTACGGTCAACAGAGAAAGTTTCAAGAACCCCCAACCAAACATTATTAACACATGTCATAAATTCATTCCTTCTCACGTGTAACGCGTAAAGCAGCTAAACTTCAAGTTCCTTACATAATAATTTCCCTTTGCTCGCCCTCCCTTTGACGCTTTCCTTCAAAGTTCAAACCTCTTTCCTTACTCTTATTGGTGGACTAAAAGCAGAAAATTCGGTTATGCTTGGTTTAGTATGGTTCAATAATTAATGCTAGTATATTAACATGTAATTGTACAGTGAAAGATAATCAATATACGAGATTATTTTGAGACTTTAGGCTCTCTCTTCCCTCTCTCTCTCTCTACACACAAAGCAAACTTAACATTGGCTTCTCTCATGTCTAGAATGACTTCGATTCTTCATTCATTGGTGAGATTCTGTCTACGTTTCGCCTTCTTCATCCTCCGTACACGATAATGGTAGCCTATCTAAACCTGTCAATGACACAAAAGGCGAAAATCTCACCAGAAATGGTCTCAATCCATTGAAATGGCTTCAGACGGGTTAGTAAGTGCGATATGTATTTACTCTTGGGTTTATGAATGCTTAATGAACTATACTATCTGTCTTAAATAGAGATAAATTGGCATGCTTTAATGTATATGTTCACACCTGGCTAGGAGTCGTATTGCAGCTTCTATAAAAGCATGCCTCTTTTGCTTTGACATCTAAACAAGGAAGAACTTGTGTCCAAAGCATTTTTAGTTGAAATCTGGTTTTGCTTCACTCCAAGTCCCCTTTAAGGTATCGTACATGTGATTCTTTTATTTTCAACAGGTGCAAGTAGAGTTGCTTTTGCTACGCGTACCTTTTATATATTCATCCTCAATCTCCTTTCTAAAATCTTATCTAAAATCCTCAGCTCGAAGCTTTATTCTTACATCAATGTTTGTTGAATTGTGTTCGGGGACTATCATTTTGGCTAATATCTTGGTGGTGTAGCAGAAAATAGCAGAGTTGGTGGGAGAATTGTTGATTAAAGGGATAATAGCCTACTCTGCATACAATCTTGGTATGTTGTGGATAGATAGTTTTTCATTTGATTTGATTTGATTGTTTCGGGGATGAAAGTGAAATTGAGAGAAATCTTGAGACTCAAGAAAAAGCGAGATGCTTAGAACTAGAGAAGAAGCGAGATGGTTAGAGCTAGACAAGAAGCGAGATGGTTAGAGCTAGACAAGAAGCGAGATGCTTAGAGCTAGACAAGAAGCAACATGCTAAAATAGTAGAAGAAGCCAGTGAAGTTTCGGGGAAACAGTTATAAGAGGAAAGAGATATCAGAGAGTGTCTTTCAACAGAATATAGACGTGAATATCAAAGCATAATGCCCTGCATCTGGTAGAAAAGTACATAAGCTTCCCCATCTTTGACCACTTCTGAATCTCCTATTTGGGTCACAGTAGCATCATTCAATCGTAGCCACTGACCATCGCTTTGCCTAGCATCAGTGGTGTAGTGCCCTGATTCGATATGATTTCCATGGTGGGTTATGGTCGCCACAAGGTCATACCTCAAAGCCTACAGGAAAGAAGAAAAGTAATTAGTAAAAGATCACACAAAGAGAGGCAAAATGAAGTGAACTATGAGTTTTTCCCCTTTGTACCTGGGGTGAAGAAACATAGCCACCTAAGTTGTTGAGCTCCAAAGGAAAGCTAACTCGTTTCTTCTCTTTAGTAACAAAAGCTCCGTCCCACCTAAACCGGTTGAACTGAAGTATCAATAGAGCAGGTAGTTTCTTAATCCCACTAATATCCTGAAACAATATTTAATTTGTTATTAGTGATAGAGTGAAGAGAAAATATTAAAAAGAGAGACAATTTCTTATTAGTAATAAAGTGAGAAGAGAGTATATTAAAAAGATAAACAATTTATTATTAGTAATAAAGTGAGAGGAGAGACTGTCAAAAAAAAAAAAAAGTGAGAGGAGAGAATATTAAAAAGATTACTAACCGACTCCAAAAACAAAAACAATGCTGCTTCCAATGTCGACACCTCCTCAATAGGAAGTGAAACTATGAGATGCTTTTCGGGGAGGTTACCTGTTTTACAAGTGTAAGTTAATTGTGAAACCTCATTTTGATGACTAGTATTTCAAATCATTACAAATACCTCTTCTCACAAATTCCCAACCGAAGATTTCATGGATAGTAGCACCCATTCCCATTCCCATTCCCATATTGGTTAGCTCAGTATCCACCTGGTTCAATATCAGATTTATAAATTCAGGAACATCTTCTTCTCTGTCAACACGATCATAACACAACTCATTAGAGAGTTAGATAAGACAAAACAAGAGATATGATGAAATCAAAAATTTAAGATCAAAAAGTCTTTAACCTTGGCCAGCCTGCATCCATAATGTTGTCTTTCATGTTGGCGGCGGTTTTGGGGAAAACCTTTCTAAACACTGCGTCAAACATTCTCACATGTGATTGAGTCAAGAACTGTGAAAAGGCAACAAAGGTTGGGAACGTAGCCTGAGAAACAAAATAAAAGAACGTAGCCTGATAAGAAACCACCAAAGATATGAATATATAAATAAATCATAAGGAGAACAATGCAAACCTGTAAACTTAGATCCTCTACTGACGGCAATCCCTGGATGAGCTGGACAAATGAAGAACAGGAAAGCAGAGCTTGAAGCGATGCATTGAAGAAGCACAAGTTTCCTGGATTTTTTAATCCTCTTCTAATCCTTGTTGCACAAGGAGTAGAAGTGCAATCATGCTTTGTAAGCAAACTTTCTTCACCACTAGAAGTGTGGCTGCAATTCTTATATTCCCATTGCAAGCTATACATATAAAAGAATCAATGGTTAAGAGCAACAAGTTTGGTTATTCAAGCAGTGTAGTGTCTCGCTAAATAAAATACCTCTGTTCAAGGAGTGTGGGCAGTCTGTTGGAGCAAATGGTCGTTGGAGTCTAGTTGGTCTAAGGTTGAATGAGTCTTAGTTTGTTGGAGTCAATAAGAAGAGCGAGTATTTCGGTCGTGTTTGTTAGTGTAGTCTTTAGCCGCAAGTTTAGTAGTTGTTGAGCTGGTGGAAGGCTATTTAAAAGCCAAGTTTCTTTATTGAATAAGACACGAAGTCTTCAGTATCTATTATCTTTGAGTCTTTGAGTTTACAAAGTGGTATCAGAGCTCGCTAGATTCTGAAAACTTGAAAAAGAAACAGCAGTTTCGAAACACAAAAAAAAAAGGGGAGAGATGAGTGATGACAAGATGAAGTTACCCCAGTTCGATGGACATTGGGATCATTGGAGTGAGGTCATGGAAAACTTCTTCAGAGCTCGGGGATTGTGGAGTCTGATCGAAATCGGATACGAGGAACCAGCCACGACAACTGTTCTCACACCAGAACAGCGACAACAACTGGAGGATGCCAAAACCAATGACCACAAGTTGAAGCACTATCTCTATCAATCCATTGACAGGGTGACGTTCGAGCAGATCTTGGATAGGAGGACATCTAAGATCATATGGGAATCCATGAAGAGAAAGTTTGGTGGGAATGATCGAGTAAAGAAGTCTCTGTTGCAAAAACTGAGAAGAGATTTCGAGCTCTTGGAGATGAAGGAACCAGAAACAATAGAAGAATACTTCAAGAGAGTTCTGGCTATTACGAATCAGATGAGGAGTAATGGAGAAGTTATAGCCGACTCTAAGGTGGTCGAAAAAATCCTAAGGACCCTCAGTGAGAAGTTTATGTATGTGGTGGTGTCAATCGAGGAGTCCAAGAACATTGAGACAGTCACACTTGACGAATTGCAGAGCTCTTTGGCCGTACACGAGCAGAAGTTCAGGAAGCAAGACAAGGGAGATGATCAAGTTCTGAAAGTGACATATGGAAGAGGAACTGGAATCAGAGGAAGAGGAGGCTACGGAAGGGGTAGAGGACGCGGTCGAGGAAGAGCATCTCCAAGTAAGAGCACGGTGGAATGTTACAAGTGTCACCGCCTTGGACATTTCCAAAATGAATGTCCCAAGTGGCAAGAGGAAGCAAACTACGCCGATGATGAGGAAGAGATGTTGCTAATGGCGTATGTGGAGGAAGATAAAGAAGACATCGAAACAAGCAGGGAGATGTTGATGATGACGTACGCTGGAGAACAAGAAAATATGAGGAAAAGAGCTTGGTTCCTCGACTCAGGTTGTTCAAATCACATGAGTGGAGATCGTGACCTGTTCTCAAGCATGAATGAGGCTTTTAAACACTCGGTGAAGCTGGGAAACGATAAGAGGCTGGAAGTCGTGGGCAAAGGCAACGTGAAGATAGTGTTAAACAGAGTCACATACACTATCAGTGAAGTGTATTACATTCCAGAACTCAAAAACAACCTACTGAGTTTAGGACAACTTCAAGAAAAGGATGTAACCATCATCATAAGGAAAGGAGCATGCAAAATCTACCATGATGAGAAGGGACTCATTGCAGAGAGTTCAATGAGCAGAAACCGTATGTTTATGCTACTTGACCAAGCCGGAGAAAGAGCAGGGTCAGAAGTCAAGCAACAGAGATGCATGCAAACAATCGCAGAAGAGACACCAAGGCTCTGGCATGAGCGCTATGGTCATCTCAGCTACACCGGAATGAAGACACTGCAGAATAAGAACATGGTACGTGGGCTTCCAAGTTTTGATATTCAAAATCTTACTTGTTCTGATTGTCTGGTGGGCAAACAATCACGGAATCCCATTGCTAAGAAGAGTTCATGGAGAGCAAAGGAGGTGCTTGAGCTCATTCACTCTGATATTTGCGGCCCAATCAGTCCTATCACCATCACCGGGAAGAGGTATGTGCTCTGCTTCATAGATGATTACAGCCGGAAAGCATGGGCTTACTTCCTGAAGGAGAAATCAGAGGCGTTTGATCAGTTCAAGGTGTTCAAGAAGAAAGTAGAAACTGAGACGGGAAAGAAGATCAAATGCTTGAGGACTGATCGTGGAGGAGAATACACATCAACAGAATTCTCCGAGTTCTGTAAAGAAGAAGGGATTCGGAGGCAACTAACTACGGCTTACACCCCCCAACAGAACGGCGTGGCAGAGAGGAAGAACCGCACCGTTATGAATATGGTCAGGTCGATGCTATCTATGAGGAAGGTACCAAGAGTTTTCTGGGCAGAAGCAGTGAATTGGACATTTTACATCTTGAATAGATGCCCTACTCACTCGGTAAAAGACGTAACTCCGCAAGAAGCTTGAGGAGGAGTTAAGCCAAGTGTGGAGCATTTCAGAGTATGGGGAAGCTTGGCACATGTTCATGTTCCAGATGAAAAACGAGGAAAGCTTGATGACAAGAGCTACGCCTGCATTTTACTCGGATTCTCAGAAGAATCAAAGGGATACAGACTGTATAATCCCAAAACCAAAAAGATTACGGTGAGTAAAGATGTAGTGTTTGAAGAAACGAGAGGATAGAACTGGGAGGAAGAACAAGAGCCTCAAGAGTCTGATCTAACATGGACCGGTGATGAAGACGTATGGGAAGATAGTGATAAAGAGGAAGAACAAGTCGTTGGAGAAGATCAACCTGCAGAAGAAGTACAAGTAGAGCAACCTGCAACGATTAGGGAGGGTGGCCGAGTTACCAGACCACCAAGGTATCTCAACGACTACATCACTGGGAATGAAGCTCTTGATTATGAGGTAAACATAGCTGAACTCCATTCTGATGATCCGTTGACATATGAAGAAGCAGAGAAGAGCTTAAAATGGAGAGAGGCCATGAATGCAGAGATAAGTTCAATAATAAAGAATCAGACCTGGGAGTTAATGGATCTACCCGAAGGAGGGAAGTGCATTGGTGTAAAATGGATTTACAAGACCAAGCTAAACGAAAATGGAGAGGTCAACAAGTATAAGGCACGCTTAGTGGCAAAAGGGTATTCTCAAGAGCATGGAATTGATTACACAGAGGTCTATGCTCCAGTAGCAAGAATGGATACTATTCGAACCATCTTGTTCACAGCAGCTCGAAGCGGATGGCCTATCTATCAGCTAGATGTCAAGTCAGCTTTCCTCCATGGAGTCCTAGAAGAAGACGTGTATATCCAACAGCCACAAGGGTATGAAGCTGAAGGAGAAGAGGGCAAAGTATACAAGCTTCATAAGGCATTATATGGGTTAAAGCAAGCTCCAAGAGCCTGGTTCAGCCGAATCGATGAATACTTTTACAAGGAAGGGTTTGAGAAGTCTCAAAATGAAGAAACACTGTTTCTTAAAACAAACGAGCAAGGTAACACTCTAATAGTTAGTGTTTACGTGGATGATCTGATATACACAGGAAATGATGTTTCTATGATGAGAGAATTCAAGACTTCCATGGAGAATGAATTCGATATGTCTGATCTTGGGAAGATGAGGTTTTTCTTGGGAATTGAAGTAATGCAGACATCGAAAGGGATTCACATTTCTCAAAACAAGTATGCTCAAGAAGTCTTAAGAAGGTTCGAGATGGAGGGATGCAATGCAGTGTGCAATCCCATGGTACCGGGAAGTCAAATAAATGCAGATGAGGAAGGAGAACGAATTGATGAAACCTACTACAAGCAGATCATTGGGAGTCTCATGTACCTCACTACAACAAGACCAGACCTGCAATTTTCAGTGAGCTTGCTGAGTCGCTACATGTCAAAACCAACAACTCTGCATTTACAAGCTGCAAAGAGAGTTCTGAGGTACCTAAAAGGAACTATGGATTACGGAATCTGGTACAAAAGAGGAGGAGCAGGAGAGCTGCAAGTCTACACTGACAGTGATTTTGCAGGAGATGTCGACAGTAGAAAGAGTACTTCAAGGTATGTGCTTCTTATGGACAATGCTGCAGTAGGATGGATGTCTAAGAAGCAACCAATTGTCACATTGTCCACTACCGAAGCTGAATATGTAGCAGCCTCAACCTGTGCGTGTCAAGTCATATGGTTCAAGAGAGTATTGGAAGAATTGGGATATAATACTGAAGGAAGCACTGCAATCTTGTGTGACAATACATCAACAATCAAGCTCTCGAAGAACCCTGTTTTTCACGGAAGATGCAAACATATCGGAGTACGTTTTCATTTTCTTCGTGATCTGGTCAACGATGGTGTGATACACTTGGAGCATTGTGGAACGGAAGAGCAAGTCGCAGATATTTTCACAAAAGCGTTGAAGCGAGAGACGTTCGAGAAGCTGAGGGAGAAGCTGGGAATTTGCTCAGTTGCAGAGATAAACTAAGCCAAGAACACCAGGCTTAGTTTAGGGAGGGTTTGTTGGAGCAAATGGTCGTTGGAGTCTAGTTGGTCTAAGGTTGAATGAGTCTTAGTTTGTTGGAGTCAATAAGAAGAGCGAGTATTTCGGTCATGTTTGTTAGTGTAGTCTTTAGCCGCAAGTTTAGTAGTTGTTGAGTTGGTGGAAGGCTATTTAAAAGCCAAGTTTCTTTATTGAATAAGACACGAAGTCTTCAGTATCTATTATCTTTGAGTCTTTGAGTTTACACAGTCGTCCTCTCTGAACTACCACTTCTCGAGGTCCTCGTGGTGGTGGAAGCAAACGATCAAGACTAAAACAAGCAAGCAACAGTGTCTTAGCGTTGAGTGATGAGGAATAGTAAAAGAAGCAACAGCGTGTTAGCGTTAGTGATGAACAATGGTAAAAGAAGTTAAATAATGAGATGAATACCTTCTCGCTGTCTTCTCAAAAAATCCTCCTTGCTCTTCAAGATAACTTTGGATGATTTTGAAAGTTTCATCTCGTCTTTGACCCATGGCTTGTGCTGCCAAAACAGATAAACAAAGACAAAAAGAGCAAAAGTAGATGGGGGTAGTGAATAAATTTGGGAAAGCAATGATGAGAACTTCCATTTTTAGGCAATCTTAAATTGGCAAGAGCAGTAGCAAAAAAGATATCCAGAGAAAGAGTTTTGAAAAGCAGTTGGTTTAATCAGAAATCGCAAATCATCTATGTCTACCAAACTCAGAGAGAGGAACGGCTGTGGAGATCCCACATACTTGGGAGATAGATAACATCCCAGATGGTCGACGGAGAATGACGAGGAGAACTCAAATAATCTACTACGTACGTACTACTCTACGCAAAGCAAAACGCTGAAAACGAGACTCAGTAAATGGAAAGCGAAACGAAGAAGAACGAGAGGGAAAATCAATCAATGGGAAGGAAACTAAGAAGGAAGAGGGAAGAGGGAAAGAAGGAAGAGGGAAAGAAGGTGTCGGGGCTAACCTAACTCGTTGCAGGAGAAACCCAAGAGCCAGCTTCAAGGGTTTTAGTAAAGGCAGTTCCTTTAACGAAGCTGAAGGTGTTTTTCAATCAGAAATATAAAATCATCTACTACTCTGCACAAATCATCTCTAGTCTAAGCAAAGCAAACCAGAGAAACGAAGAAGACGACCAAGCTAAGGAAGTTTGGGAGCATACATAAGAAAAAGATATCCGAATCTCAAATCATCTCCAGAAGGAAATTTGGGAAGAATAGGAAAAGCTAGCTATCTGAAAACGACTCAATCAACGGAAGAAGAAAGAGAAGGAAAATCAATCTATGGAAACAAAAAGCTAACGAAGAAAGAGGGAAAAATTGTGTCGGGACTAACCTAACTCGGTGCAGGAGAAGGCCACCGAAGCAGCAGCTTGAAGGGAGGAGTTGTTATAGGGTTTAGAGAGCTCAGTCTTTCGTGTGTCTGGAAATGTTAAGTGAGGAATCCGGGGCTTTCATATATTAAGAGAAAAAGAAGATGTTTTATGCCGGCGAAATAGGAGCACGGATGTTTTTAATTCTTCGCATCGCATGTTTTGAATATACGTCGTAGTGTTGGGAAACATAGTTATTACTATGTTATTGCACACGAGGCACGTGCTTCATTAATTAATTTTATAAATAAATCCTCCTACTTTTTTATTCCCTTTAACTAAACACTCTGCACGAGAGAGTTATTATTATGGTAATAAAAGGATTAGAATAAACGTATTTGGGGCCAAAACTCGATATTCACGAAATGGATCTCGTCCTCGGTGTGAGGCCTTCCCCCGACAACCCTGGAGCTTAGTGAAGCGTGTGTCGATTCTATTAGGAATCGCCGCCGTCAAACAGAATCGACCTCGACTTGAGTCTAATCTTCTATCTTGGAATTGAGAATCCTCTTCTTTTTTTTTTGCATACTGTTTGAATCCTATTGATGTTTTCAGGTTCAAGCAGATTTGGATCATGTTGTGGGTCGCTTGGGTCAATGGTGTAGATTATGGACACTCTATTCTGCCTCGTGCTGCTTTGATCATTTTGTACATATTTTTGGGTTCGCTGGGGGACGGAAGCTGGCCCCATGTCTTCTCTGTAATTCCGAGTAGGTGCTAAGGTTTTCTGAAGCTGCGGAGATTGCAAAGTCTCAAGTTGTTCCTCCGGATCCCTCAATGTCGCTCAGAGTTCAAGCGATGTGCTGAGCATACAAGGCTATAAAGCTCTGTGGGGGAATCATTTAGAGTTCAAGCTTTGCAACCATGTGTTTTGAGAGAGTCAGGTTTTAATGTTTGGATGGATTGCTTTTCCAAGATTGCTGCTCAAGCGGGCATGCTCGCGTTTCTTCAGTTTGGGAAAACTGTGACTGATACCAAGAAAGATCCAATCAAGCTTCTGAAGCTCTTAGATATCTTTACTTCTTTGAACAAACTGAGCGCAGATTTTAACCGTCTCTTCGGTGGAGCAGCATGTATTGAGATCCAAAACTTCACAAGGGATCTCATCAAAATGTTAATCGATGGTGCAGCGGATATCTTCTGGGAGCTTCTGGTTCAGGTAGAGATTCAGTGACAAAGCTATAAGGGTGCGAGAATTGGAGATCTGTTAGGAGATTCATGGCTGAAAGAACATGATCAGTACAAAGAGTATTACGCTACCGCCTTCCTTAGAGACAGTTGGGGTAAGCTCCCGAGCCTTTTGAGCGGAGGACTCTACTCTTCTCTGGTGGACACGTGATCTTGTCAAGAAGAGACTGAAATCTTTCAATGATGCGTTCGATGAGATGTGTAAGAAGCAATCTACATGGGGACAGAGTTTGTCAACAGATAGTTCAGGCTAATGTGCCGGTTTACAGAAGCTATACGCAAAACTATGGGCCATTGGTTGAGAAAGACGCGAGTTCAAGCAAGTACGTGAGATACACAGTGGTAGCTTTGGAGGAGATACTCAGCTCTCTCTACATACCTAAGCCCATGAGATATGGAAGTTTCAAACGAACACCGCCAAGTGAGAAACTCAAGAACGGTGTTGACCTTGGACGCACTACTTCCGCTGTTGTCTGACTGGAGCCATGTTCTGTTCGCACCTCGATTGTTGCCTGTAAATGTGATCATATTGTGTCTGGTATTCTATCCATCTCCCAGGAAGCTATCTTCAATGGAGCAGCAGGTGTAATCTTTTATACGTATATAAAATCCTGTCAATCAGGTATAGCTCGAAGAAGTCCCTGTAGTTCATTTATCTCGTAAGATTTTATATTAGCGACCAAGCGGGTTATAATATTCTACTTAATGAATTTTCTTGTTCTTAGTTGTTGTGCTGCATTTACGACTTTTATGAATTTTAAGACAATCATGAAAACTGTAGGAAAACCAGTTTCCCTGTTTTTTCTTTCTTGTTTGCCCCCACACTTGTTAGTGGTTCAAGAGAAGCCAGAAGAGATAAACCGTAATCTAGGTTTCGGAATAAAATGGCTAAGAAAGATTCAATTCCAACTTTGTTCGGCGGTTTAGAATCTTCTTAGCACTTGCTTTGAACTTGATCTTTTCGTCAACTTTAAAAATTAAAAAAATAAGAAAATATCACTACTTATAGATTACGTTACTACAATAATGTTGAAGTATTGAAGTCAAAGTAATAAAAGTTTGTATACACAATTCGATCATATATAATAAATGGTCACACATACCATTTGGAGGCTACACTGTGAGCACACGTACCATTTGAAGCGTGTGTTATGAGAGAGTTTTGTTACATATCTGTGTAGAGTTTGGTAGGTAGATATTGATTGTGGTTTTGGTTGATCTGTCCAGGTGCAAAATCTTTAATAGCTATTTGGCTTAAAATTTTGATCTCTCAGAATTACTTTTACGGTTCATCCCACAGGGCAGGAAATGGTCCGTATATTTAGCTGGGTCTATAAAACCATTCCAGGTGATACTCTGCTGTGGAGGTAGTCGTTTTGGTTGTCCATATGAATGTAGTTTGAAAGGAGATATCATATTAATGGAACATAACTATTAACGACATACATTTCGAATGGCCCAATGGTGTTTATGTAGTTTCTTAGTTACTAATAAATTTAAGAGATAACAAATAATTTAAAGAGTTTTCTTTTTTTTTTTTATAAAAAGAAATTAAAACAAGTCGAGACAATGGGTTCTCTCCCAATAATATTATAATGTAGTCTACATGCATTACGTCCTCACGTTCCAAACATCTGCAAGCTCCACTACGAGCGTTGGCACCACGAGCTGCTCCGGCTCCCCCATCCTCGGACATGCCTGTTGCAAGTTGTACAAAATCTCTGACCTCAGATCCATTGAAGCTCCAAACATATCGCAACCAGCATCTACAAGCACTTTCAGCAGCTGCAAATGGCGGGGGAAAACATCAAAATGAGTAAGAGAGAAGGGGTGTTAACGTGAAACATTCCATGACCTGTAAAAAGATATACCTGTTGGAGCCAAGATACGCAGATGCAGTAGAATTTGCGTCTCAGCAAAAGCTGAGAGATGAAACCTAGAGCTTTGTTTCCAGACTCATGTGAGAGACGGTCAAATGCAGGTCCCGTCTTCTCCATCAGCATGATGGTCCAGCGTCGGTTACGGGCGCCAAAAACTACTCCGTAAGCAGCATTAATGTCACCGACACAGAGTTTGTGCACTGCTCTTGCCCAGACCGTGCATATGAGGGTTGGCTGATATTTGGCGTTAGCTTCAGGGACAACAGCAACTCGGGTTGGTCGAGTGACAACACCATCCTGGCCGGCTACATTAACAGCTTCAAGTGCAGCTTCATCCTTTGCCATGTCTTGGGAAATACTCTCTGAACGCCTTACCTTGCCCTCTAAAGGGGGCATACTATCATGTGAGCCACGAATAAACTCTTGGAACAAGTTTATAAGACGAGTCTGTTGTCTCTCGAGCTGGAAAAGCTGCATCTGGATGGCTGGCTGAGATCCTTTGCAACTGGAGGAGGCTCCTTGGGATCGGTTATAAGTATCTGAGACAGCAGCAGCGTGATTTCCGAGTGTCTCTATTGTGTTTAGAGCAAGAGCCTTATTAACACCGGAAGTCCCCCCTGCCCGTAACCTGTTTCCTTGTACTACCTGATAATCATTAGAAGAAGAGTGGGATAGTGCTTCCGCGAGTTGCACAATTTCACCTTCTGTATCAGTAGTAGAAGAGTGGGTGGAACAATCGGATGCCTCCTCTAGTTCCATAAGATCAGGAAGATCAGATCTTTTCACCCCGTTCTTGTCTGATCCAAGCTGTTCAGCAGAAGAAATCTTCGACTCACCATCTGCGCACTTCACAGAAATCTTTTTCCATAACAGCAGCGCCTGTGTGACACTTTCCCTAACAGGTTTAACCTATCCAAGAAAAAGAAAACGTAGCAAACATGAAAGACATAACCTAACTAAGCCGATTGGATAAAGAAGAGAAAGAGAGCGAGGAGGGGTACCTTGTCAAACCAACAGCTGTGAAGCACGGCAAGAGTGACATCTGTTTTGTCCTTGATCAAAGTGCTTGAATGAGAAGCCAACGCGGTCAGTGTATCAGCGGCAGCCATCCGTGTTACCCAATCCGTACTTTTGAGGCAATGATGGATACTTTCTAGCAATGGCTCCAAGCTCAGAGGCGCAATGGCTCCCACCTGAACAAGAGAGGGTAGTAGTCTTGGTCAAAAGAAGAGTTTTGAACAATTTGAACCTATTGAGGACAGAAAAAGATGCGTAACCTGAGAGAGACTCGACACGACGGGCAAAAGGGAAGCCTTGGCCGAGAAAGTGGGATTGCACAGCAGCTGGCAGATTCTAGGGCAAAGCTTTTTGAAACAAGTAATAGGAGGAGTGGTCGCTGATTCCACCATCCTAGCCATACACATTGCCGCTCCAGATTGTACCTCTTCGTTCCGCTCTCCCATTGCCTCGAACAATGGCTTAGCGAACAGACCCACCACTGCACCAGCATTGTGCCCCTTGATATAGAACCTAGACAAAGCGCCAATCGTAGCCGCACACTCAACGGAATCCGAATCCGAATCCTTCAGCCTTTTCACTATCTCACCCATCATTCTACTTAGATGCGCACCCGCACAACCGTTGGGGACGTACGGGAGCAGGTGCGTCTTCACGGAGCACGAATCGAAGAAACAATTGAAAAACATCGTGTAGCCTAGGGTTTCGGTGTCGAGAGATTTCTCAAGATCTGCACAGGCGAGCGATCTCAGCTTCAGCGAGCTTCTTTTAGAGAGAGCTCCCGTATGACCTAGTTGGCTACGCTCGACGACCTAAGAGGCGTATTTCTCTCTTTATATATACTTATTATATATAACCCATTAACCTCCTCATAAACTACAAATCTACCACTTTCAGTATTTTTTTTAATAAAAGTTTAAGTCACTTTAACCCCTCATGGAATTACGAATCTACCACCATTCACAAATACTATGCATTATTAGTATTTTTAAAAAAACTTAATCACTGAACTCAACACAGAAACACTATTAGCAAACTGCAAACCTAGTAAAATCATATTAATCAATATTTATTCGCAAGTCCAACTTCCAAAAGACTTTTTCAAAAAAATATGATATGTTGAACCTTTTGAAGATGTGTGTGTGGTGAAACTTTGGGCCATTATCTCTCTTTTACGGTCACAGTAAAAGTTTGAAGACTTTCAACACATGTCATAAACTCTTTTGTTAACATGTCATACAAAGAAAGTCTCTCACACATGTAACGCAAAAAGATAATAGAAACTGGTATGGATGTGGGAAATCATGAGCACGCCCTCCTTGAAGTTGGATGGCTACACTGTGAGCACACTCTCGTTGAAGTTCTGTCCTAAGAGGCTTCATCCTTGTGGTTAGGGAGACAAAAGGTGTTGCTTAGATCCACAGGAGATTGTTTCAAAGCTTGATTCCCACATTTTTTTTCACCATAGATTCCTAAAAGATTGAACATTTCGTATCTCTCGCCAATACTCGACGTACCCCGCGAAGCTGATGTCTTTAAAAGTGTAAGAGAGTTTTCCTGCGGCGACCGTTTCTGGTCGGTTGTAGTATCCCGTATGATTTGATATACAGTAGAATAAACCATTGAGAAGCAACAGAGTCAAGCGATTACGTCCTAAATAAAGAAGCAAACAGACGCAAAGTTAACACTTGCGGACCCTAACATACATTCCTATTATGTCCTACAAGAAAAATTGAAACTCTATTATTACACATGTGTTTTACATTTCCTTAGTACAAAAAGTAGCTAAACGTATATTAAGAATTTTGGTCAGATAACTCCAGGACGTTGAAACTGGCCTAACACAATCTTCCATCCTTTTGTTAAAAATTCATCAACTTAAACAGCGGAGTTGCAACCGAAGATATTTACCTAAGTGTCGGAAATGCTGGCTCTGCCGAAGGTTCAGGCATATTTGTACTAGGTCCAGTATAACGAAGATTTGGAGGGTAAGACGTCAAAGGCCGTGCTTGTGGAGGTGTGAACACAGGTGCTGATCGCTCTGATCTCTTGAGGGAAAACAGCCCCAGCACGCTGAAAGAGACAGGAGTCAGCACTGGTGATTAGGAAAGAGTAGTGGACGGATTTCTGTCAGAATTCACAAAAGGATGTAAAAAGAATTCAGTATGGGACATATTAAATTCCAATAATATGGGACATATGGACATCCAGAATCAGAAGCAACACTTTAATGAAGGAAATTATCGAACAATTTCAGTAGACCTACCAACACTTCCGGGTATCCTGCGTATTATTGTGGAGATTTTACCCTAGGGCCGCCAGAAGCCTCTTGCCATGTATCAATAAGGATCTTCTCTTGACATGGAAGTCCCGCTATTTGCATCAATAAGATACCTTGAATTAGAGATAGATATAGAGTTAACTTTATTTCTCCGAGAAGACCCATTTTGAAGAACCTTTACTTTCTTTTTAACTATCCGGACCATATCATGAATAATACCCTTCTCAGCAACAATGTATTTGAACCATGTCACCACAGTTCATCACTATCGTTTCAAGCAGCTAAAACGATATGGGGTCTCAGAGATGAAGCCCATATCATTTTGGTCACCCAGCTTTGGCCGATTGCAGAAAATAATCGTGCCCTAGCCTCGGATTACAAAAGCCTGGAGACTGCGGCTGCGTCTGGTTTGTAAGTGCATGTTGTCTATGTTCTCTTCTGTGCGTGGGTGTTTTTTGCTCTTCTTATGATGGATATGTTATGTATTATGCAGGAGCGTCCCACGATCTACTCCAGAGGATAATAGGGGCGCGGTGTTTGACTTCCTGAATGCATTAATCGATTGTGATCTTGATATTGACATCGTATTCTATCCACTGGGTTTTGAGGAGCGTAGACTAGAAACACTCTTAGAACAAAGGTTTAGTGTATTTCTGTTAGTTTTTTTGTTTCTTGTTTTTTGTTTTCCAACTAACACACGCTAGTTGATCTTGGTCTTGTTTGTTGTAGCTTGAACTGGCAACATAAAGATTGCCGTCATAGCACTGCTCAAGCATCATTGTTTGTTGATCACCGTTGCGCTGAAAAGGATCTATTGAACATTGGCGAGCCATACGCATCCCCATTCTCAGCCTCAGAATTTATTCATCAGAATCAGAATGGGAATGATTACTCAAAAGACCCGTTGCTGGACAAGCATACAATCTCACTCTCAGATTTTCGTAATTCGGTTGGGGGTGATAACACAGGAGACCCGATGGAGGATGAGCATGAACTGAACATGGCGTTCTCATTCTCAGATTTTTCTTGGGATGGTTATGACTTGCATGAAAGGAACATTAGAGATGGTTCGCCAGGGTCTTCCTTTTCTCTGCCCAATGAATTTGGGAGAATTATACAAGTTGCTGGGTATAGAGTTGCCACTGGGTTAGCCTTCCATAGTACACTACCACTGCTACTTGGTAAGTACTTCTTTCTAGTTCTTCATTCTTAAATATTTTTGTTAGACTAATGTTATTTATATGTTAGTTTGCACACAAGGAGGTTGTATTAGATTGTATCGTATCAACAAAGCAGGTTCTCCTTTTAGAAGGACATTCGCCATCTGGAAGTTAAAAAAATTATCAAAGCGCTTGCAGGTTCTTGTTTAATTTTGTTTTCTAATATCTAAATCCAAAATCCAATCCTAACTAATTCCCACAAACATTTATAGGAATGTTACAAGAAAAGTGAAACTAAAGGAGCACTTTGTGTGGCGTGGGGAAACCAAACAACATTTGGTACATATGAGTTTGTTCAATTTCATTTTTCAGAACTTTTGATCATATTTTCACTACTAACCTTTATCCTCTGTTTTTAGGTGTGGGTTTCCATGAAGGCTTGATACAGATTTTCAATTATGATGATAATCATGATTCTGCAAATGGTTCTCCCATAAAGATACACCTTGAGGTTTGTATAATACAATTGTTATTCATCCATATAGTAGATACTTATCTAACATATTCAATTACATATTGCTTTGTAGATAGAGGCACATACTGGGCCTGTAAATGATCTCGTATTCTATACCTGTCAAGGAAACCAAATGATTGTTACCTGTGGCGATGACAAACGCATCAACATATGGGATTCATCAAATGTGTCACATTTTTGGCAGCTGCGTCATGGAGCTTCCTTGAATTCTCTTTCTTTGCACGAAGAAGAAACTTTAGTGGTATCTCTCCAATCACAATCTTTTTTCTTTGCCTAATGTTGTGTGTACTTTGACATTGTGCTAATAAACTACCCCTTAATGCTATTTTTTATTTCAGCGGTTGTACTCATCAGATGAGCATGGGAATTGTTTGAGCATGATTATACAAGATGCTGTAGTTGCTGTGAAATACATTGACCAAATTTTGGGAATGCCGTTTCAACTCAAGCTTAGCGACGATGGAAACAGGTTAAATATAGGCATATATTCATTGCAGTTACGTTTACAATTTTACAAATAGTTGATCTCATTTTTTTCCTGACAACAAAAAATTGACAGATTGGTAGCTTGCACCACTGGTGTTGACCCTGGGATACAACACGGTAATTTGGTGGAGCTGGATGCAAAAGGTGCAAAAGGTGCAGTGAGAAGACAATACAATGTAACTGCGAAGAAGCCTAAAATTAAGCATATTGATATATGCAAGAATGAATATATAGCTCTTGGGGATGAGGAGGAACACTGTGTCTATGTGTGGAGGTTCGACCATTCTGAGGTTTACACTAAGATCCCAATAGAGTATCCCATATTTCCGGTAAGACAATACTTATTGTGGTTAGTTTCTTTAAGGCACTTTCCTGACTTTACTGACTTTACTTTACTGATATGGTTCTCTGACATTTGCAGGAGTTCTCGATTGTTAAATTTAACAGGGAAGGAGCCGTGGTGGGTTCAAAACACGTAGTGATCTATACAAATGCTGATGGAAAGCTTTTGCTTCCCCCGAAGCTTGATGATTCCCCCGAAGCTTGATGATTCCCCTGAAACGTGATGCTTGCTTGTCAGCTGTTCTATTGCAAAGAGACTTTTTGAATCACAGGAAGCTATCTTCAATGGAGAAGCAGGTGTACTCTTTAGTCATTGATAGAAGTCCCTGTAATTCATTTATCTCATAAGATTTTATGTTAGAGACCAAGCGGGTTATAATATTCTATTTAATGAATTTTCTTGTTCTTAGTTCTTGTGCTACATTTGTGACTTTTATGAATTTTAAGACAATAATGTAAAACTTTAGGAAAAGTTTTCTCGTTCTTTCTTTCTTGTTTACCCCCTCGCTTAGTGTCGCCATTTGGTTCAAGACAAGTCAGAAGATGTAAACCGTATTGTAAATTTATAGCCAACGTTACTACAAGAAAAGTACATGTATACACACACTTAGACCAAATATGTGTTGGCTCGCTAACAATTCTGTACACATCTCTTAGTATCCTTTTTTATTATATCATTTGGATTCTGCAACATCAAACAATTCTCGCCACTTCTGCGGATCACTTCCTGGACCATCTCCCTGAAACCACATTTCTCAAGTATCTATAATAACCAACCAAGCATTGATTCTTTAAGACGCTCCTATAAGACATGCTCTTGATCAAACTACACTATACCCATTTCCAAACCGGACTTTCAAGGAAACTGTTTGCCATACCTTAACTGAATTGATCTCATAAGCTTTGCCTTGTGTGAATTCAATATCAAGTGCCTGAATGCAAGCTTCAGCCACCACAAGTCTGCTTACTTCTCCAACAAGTTTGTCTCCTGTTATAAGGAACCTTTATGTAAAGCAACCAAATCTCAAGTTCTTATAGTGAATACAAGAATCTCAAATTTACCTTGACCAATAACAACCGCACGCCGTTCACCGGCTGTAGCTTTGAGCAAAGTATTCAGATCGTAGGATGTATATGGTCCATCCGTCAATCTACCGGGTCTGTTAATAAAAACAGTAAATCAGTAAACCTTATGTCGCCTGCATTCTGTAACTCTAATTCCGAACCTGATAATGGTGAATGGAAGACCCGAGTCCCGAAGAAAATCTTCCCCCATCTTCTTGTACTTAAGAACCCCAAAAAGATTCATGATGCTGGCAAAGGAAACATACATGAAGAGATATATTACATTTAGAGACAACCAGATAAAGAGGAAATCGACATGAATTTTGTAATCGTACTCAATTTCACATGCTTATTCAACTTTACGGATTGCCATAGGGTAACGAAAGCAACTGGCAAAGTTACTACTATAAGTCTCACCTCCAAGGAAGCTCATACGACTTGGTGACACCTACTGATGAAACCAGAACTACTCGCTCCACAGATGAGGGCAGTGCTGAAATGAGATTCCTCACACCTTCCCAATCTTTTGCACACAAAAAGGACCACAAATTCACAAAAGGAAAATCAACTATGACATGGTATGTAAGAGACCCTTTGTTTCATGCAATTCCACATTATTACTGATTACAAAACAAGGCCATAAATAATTTTGATTGAAATGATCTTCGTTCTTACTTGGAAAGAAATGTTCTCACCTACTTTGTCAGGTGTATTTTCTCCAGTCCACCTCTTGGAAGGAAAAGCTGTAGTTCCCGTGCAGCAAATCACATGTGTCACACCCTACACATATCAGTTAAAAATCTAAACATAAATAAAAATACAAACTTAGGAAATGATGAACAGATGGAAGAAGACGAACCTCAAACATTGATGGATCAAGATCCTCTGCATTCCTAGTATCCCCTTTGACTACCTGTAACAGGGCTTTTAACTTCCTATGAGATCGAATGAAAAGGAAGTGAGATCCTAAATGTTCATAAAGTAGAAAATGGCATACCGAACCTGTAATGAATCTTCATCTTGTTTACCGAATAACTTGGCTGCTTTCTCAAGATCACGCAGTAATAGCCTTGACTTGATATTCCTATTGAGCAACGAAGCTACCACTAGTTGCCCTGATACCACAAAAATTGAGAAAGGACGAAGTCGCACGCATCAAAAACAATTGGTTGGTTCTTGAGGAGTCTACTACACAGAACTCAGCATCATTCAACTCAGTAGACCCAATTGTAAGAGTAAAAATGAAAACTTTGAGACAATTCATCAAAAAATTGAACACTGAAGTAGATGATATGGTAGTTCGTACCGACACCACCAGTGCCACCAACAACAAGGACAAGCTTTGAAGAAGAGGCTAAAGCCGAAGAATCGACGGCTTCTTCTGCGAGAGCTTGAATTGGCGTGGATGACCAAGGCAAAGATGCTTCATTTCTAACCAGCAAGGAAGAAGTAAGGCCAGAAGATGGGAGTGGCAGCGACGTAATAAGAGGGATTCTGAGATGGGTTTTTGGGTATATTGTAGCGGGAACAGGCAAGTTAGAGAGAGGAGCAAAGCTTAGATTGGTAGCCATGAATGGTGGTCGAGAGAGAAAGAGTATAATTACTGTCCAGATATTTATTTTTTCCTAAGACAAAACGGATGACTGTTAGACAACTCGGAAATGAAATTTCATTTATGTAAAATGAAAAGAAAAATCAAAATTAGTTATTAATAACAACTAATGTGTGACTTTGTGAGTTTAATAAATCAAAACTAGTAGTATTAATCTAGATGGTGGAATAAAGTTACCTTTTTGACTATTTGTGACGTGGAGCATTTTCTACATATTATTTGAAGAATAATGTTTTCCTCAAATTTGTTAATGTATTATATCATCACATACATTTTCACAAAAGAATGACATAGTTAAAAAAAAAAAATCATAACATAGCATTTAGACAAATTTATTTATACAGATTCACATTTTTTACAATTTTTTTTTGAAATATGATAATAACTCATATATATTATTATTAAAATAAATCATATATATCATCTTTAATAAAACTTTTAACATAATATAATTTAAAATGTATCAAATTCACCACATCAACTTAAAATAGAAAAGATAGTAATTTTTTGTATAAATATTTATAGATATATTTTTTTTCAAAATTAGTTGTAAGCATATCTTAATAAAGAAAAAAACAATACAATACTAATAAAAATTAAAAATTTCATGGATAGTTAATTGTTTGAAATTATATAATATGGAGGAACATAGGTAGTTGTGTGAGTATCCAAGCGAGTGTCATAGTCAAAAATCAGGATTTTTCCTAGAGCCAATAAACCAATGTCTTGATGCTACATTGTTCATACATTAATTCTTGAAGCATATTGAAATTCTTACGTTGTTCATACATTTATTTCTTATATAAGGCAAGAATATAAGAAAGTCTTCGCTCTTAAATTCGTATCTTTCCATGAGGATTAAAAAACACACAAATAGATACGACAAGTCACTAGCTGAATCAAGCTTTTGTGACAGCTCAATGCTCATCAATGGTGTCGAACAGGCACAAGTTGAAGAGGTTGTTTCTTGACAACTGTAAGATTACCAGCTTCTTCCATATCAATGTCTTCTTCACTAATCATCCCTTCAGGCAATGCCCAATCAAAGAAGTAAAGTAAACTCAACAGTCCTAATTCCACGGAAGCAACCGCCATTGGCATTCCCGGACAAATCCTCCTACCAGAACCAAACGGTAATAGCTCAAAGTGTTGTCCTTTGAAATCAATACAAGTATTAGCAAACCGTTCAGGGATGAAATCATTTGGGTCGGTCCAGCGGTTGGGGTCACGTCCGATCGTCCATACGTTAAGTTGGATTTGTGTTTGCGGAGGAATATCATAGCCTTTGATCTTGACCTGAGACATTGTTTCCCTTGGGAGCAGAATTGGAACTGCTGGATGTAATCTAAATGTTTCCTTGATTATGAGCTTCAGGTAACCAACTTTGTCAATGTCTTCTTCAGAGATTCTTTCCTTTTTGAGCCCGAGGGTGGTTCGGATCTCTTCTTGTGCCTTTTTCATCACTCTAGGGTTTCTAGCTAGCTCCGTCATCGCCCAAATCATGGTTATAGCGCCTGTATCTACCCCCGCGAGAAATACATCCTGACCCAGACATACATAAACACATTTCAACGATTGGTATGCGATATTTTTGATTATGTTAACTTAAAAGTCACGTTTTTGAAAGAGCATATATGTCAATTTTCTTAAAAATCTGTTGTCAGAATGTATAAGCAAACGTCTTACGCACGCATATATTCTAATACGTTCTTGTGTGTTTGCATCCTGTATTTACGGTTAAACAAACAAAATATGTTTCAAGTATTGTGGTTTTATTTGAAGAAAAAGATACTATCATAAGACAAAAAACGTAAAATCAAACACAAAAAATGACCAAGACCTAAATCGTTGTAGTATAGTGGTTTGGTCCTCGTAGTTGGTTTTAAAATCTATCTTATAACCTAAGATTCACATGGAGAATATAATATAACACGAAGGAATTAAGATTTGAGATTTTTACCATGAGGACTCCCTTAATATTATCAATTGTGAGCTTGAAATAATCTGTATCGCCTTGTTTGTCCATCATATCCAACAGGAGTGCAACAATATCCGCTGGAGAATCGATTGCTTTCTTTCCTTCTGCATCCGGCTTCAAGTGGTCATCAATCACATGCTGGTAAAAGGCATCAAGCTCTTCAAACACTTTGTTTATCCTCTTGTGTCCCCCAAACAACCAATCTAAGAATCTTCCAAGTCCACCGGGGAACAAATCGGAGCAAGTGAAACTACCTAGAGCTAACAGTGCCTCACTCACAAGTTCTTCGATTCTATCTTTTTCGATCACGAAACCACTCTCGTTGAAGTTCTGTCCTAAGGCTACTCTACATATGATGCTTGCAGTTAAGGAGAAAAAGGTTTTGCTTAGATCAACATGAGACTGTTCCAAAGCCGATTCCGACACTTTTTTCACCATAGATTCCACCTCTTCCTCTCGGATGTTCCTAAAAGATTGAACCTTTTTAAGGCTGAAAAGCTCGATAACAGCGAGCTTTCGCATCTCTCGCCAATACTCGCCGTACTGCGCGAAGCTGATGTCTTTGAAACCGTAGGAGAGCTTCCCCGTGGCGACCGTTTTTGGTCGGCTGCAGCATCCAAGGTCATGCGTTCTTAGAACTTCTTCAGCTGCTTCACTCGAGGAGATGACAACCGTTGGAACAGAGCCGAGATGAAGAAGTACCACGGGTCCGTATTTGGTGGAGAGATGATGAAAGCATCGGTGAGGCAATCCTGTGAATTGGTGCAAGTTTCCGATGATCGGAAGACTTGGAGGACTTGGAGGAAGATTCCATTTTCTATTTATTTTAATCTTTCTCACGAAACAGATTAACGAGACAAAAGTAAGAAGCACTAAAACCAATGAGAAATATAGAAAGATATCCATTTTTCTCTTTAATTTTTTTCCTACGGACTCTGTTCTTGGAGCGATGAGCTAAAGCTTAGCCTTATTTCAATTATTGTATGCAAGATAAGGGAACAAAATGTCAAAATCGATGACGTTAACTTTCCAAATATAGGTGGTTTTGTGGTCTATAGTACTTTTTGTGGATATAAACGAATGTGTAAATTCATCGTAAAAAACAGGACTGGGAATATTTGAGACTCTTCCACCGTTCCACGTGCAAGTTCTCTAGCTTGTTTTGTTTGTTTTGAAGCGGCGCGAGCAGGGAGATGTCAGATGAGAGGAGAAGACCGGAACAGTGTGGCTAATGAAAACTACTTTGATATATTTTATATTCAGCTTTCTATAATAAGAAAGAAGATTTTGTTGTTTGCCGCGTTTTGTCTGATTCAATTTCAGTGGTTTAGAAGTAAACCAGAATTGACGTTTGGTCCGAGTTGAGTGATTAGCGAGTTAACCGGTTTTCAGCTGAGTTTGTTGAATCCTCTAGTCGCGATAGAAGGTTTGACTTCTC
>OVBI01002112.1:2990-24055 GCA_900406495.1 Sisymbrium altissimum | reverse complement strand
ATATATTTTTTTTGAGTTTTTGACCCATTAGTCCATTGGAAATGCGGTTCGAATTTGCCTATTTTTTTATTATAACTGAAAACAACCTTCTATTTTCGTATTCATCCCGAATGTGTTCAGCCAGTTTTGGTTCATAATTGTTAGAAACAAATAATTAATGAAAGCTTGTCTTCTTATATTTTATAATCATAGAATACTGCTCAACCTAACAATCATTGTTCTTTTAATACTGAAAACACTCACAACTCAACACGGACATGATACTTGTTATTCAGTGTAAATTCACATAAGTCAGAACCGACCAATTCGGAAAAAGTACAAGGCACGTGGACTCAAAGTTTAACCATTCAATTTTACGAACCCCAAAAAGGGAGATAAAAAATTAAAAGAAAATAACAAATGTAGGACAAGGCTAGGCCCTGTTTTTTTTAACTTTTCATCCTTTCAATAGAAGAATCTTAAAAAAAAAAAAAAAAAACTGGTAGGACAATGTATCCTATGTAAATTGCAAGACAGGGCAAAAATCAATTGATCAATGTCTCACGTGCAATGCAGAGGATCCGATGTCGTCACCTTCCCTTTTTTATTTTGCCACAATATTCTTTTTGTAGGCATTTTAGTCTCATTTGAAATATTATTATACTTTTTCTGTAGGTTTATACTATTATTTGTCATATGTGGTCCAATTATGGTTGAATTGAATATTCAAATTTTCCTAATGTTGATTTTGGTGTTGGAAAACCAAAATAGTTCGGTGGTGGCTTTTGGTGGCTTCGGTCGGAAGTTTTTAAGGTTGGTAGAATAACCAGCAAGCACACGTTGGTCCCTTTCTTTTGAGAACGAGGTGTGATCTTTCGGTGAGGTTTTTGAGGATATTTTTCTACTAAAATTATCTGTATCAAAATGAAAAGATCTTAAGACATATAGAAAAGAGAATAAAGAGTTTAAAAAATATATATATTAGATATTTAAGTCATTTGTATCAAAAATAGTTATTCGAAAAATATATAAAGGCTTCGTGAGAAACATATCTGTGGACCAAAACTTTGATATATTAGATTTTTTTGTTTCTTTATAAAGATAGGATGACGTTGACAAAAGTGGAGTTAGAAATCTCTTTTTAATTGTGTTCATCTAAATAGAAATAAAATATGCTAATCTTTTTTTCTTAAAGAAGTATCTTCTCCTTAGATTTCTTTTTTTTTTTTTTGCTTCTTGGGGTTCTTTCATCCCTATATTTATAGAAGAAAATATCAAATTTACCTATAAATTAACCTGTTATGGGTATCTCATCTGTCACTTTCCATCAGCCATATGACACCCAAACTTGACCATGCAATAGGACCTTCTTCAGATTAGACTAGTGATTCTCCTTATGACTCTACCTAATAAACTCAGCTTCATATTTTTATTACTATCTAACATTCTAGTATAATCAGCTTTCGTTTGAGATTGCAAGTGAAATACATCAATTAATTCTTTTAAGCTTCAATTTTTCACAATACTTTGCACCTCACCTTTCACTAATTATGACACACTACTCATCAAATACTAGTTCAAGTAACATAACGAGCTTTTGGAGAGTATATAACTACGATATGATGCTAATTGGTCAAAAAATTATGGAACACTAATAATAGGTAAAGATTAAGAATCCAATAAAACTTTCAAATTCAAACAAATAAACCTAACAGACAATTGATGAATTCATTGATTACCAAGAACCTAGAAAACTACTCAGACATGAATGAGACAATCCGTTTTTTTCTAAACTTTAAATCACATCTAAGTCATGATTTAAATCTATTGATCTTTTTTTGCATCTTTTTGATAATTTTGTATGTATCAAATAAAAAATAAATAAAATACAAATAAATTATTGTAAATATAAAACCAAAATCAAACACTAAAATTCTGTACTAAAATCATACAAAACTTGGAATATATGGTGTTATCAATTAGTCCTCTGTGCTACTTATCTATCCGTGTTAGACATGTCATGCCCTCCTCGTCTTTTTAAGGATTAGGTGTATCCACTAGTGAGATCTTTCTGGCAGCACATTACTCTGGGATTTTTTTCCTGCAAAATCGATTTCAACAATTTCTCTTGACTTTCTGGCTTGTTTTCGGTGAAGAGGCAGAGAGTCAACTTCCTCTGTAAATGTTGTGTGGTTACTCACAAAAACTAAATTATCGAGATATCACTTCTTTACTCAAATGATGCTTTTACTAATTATTATTCTTGATTGAGGACTTTTCCTAATTTACACGATATATGTGTTGTGTTATTTGGGGCGTATAAAGATCAGATCCAATATGCTTAAGTTACGACCAAAGCAGTCGGGTGCCACTCTTGACCAACTGCGGGTCCATGATAGATTGTGTGTGTGTGTGTGTTTGTGTGTGTGTGTGGGGGGGGGGGGGGGGGGATCAACACTTCCAACTATGGATTAACATAACCCCAAGTGAGATAATGTTGGATGTTCACCAAGGATCATTTGTTCTCCTTAGAGAATAGGCTTCACAGGGTCACAGATCACACTTCCTTTTCTCCCTTGCCATCCGTCAGTGGTCAGTTGTTCCACTACTTCCTTCGTTGGTTCCTTTTATTAAACTCTTCCCGAGGTTGGAAATGTTAGGCGAATATGGTAGGTCGATGGGACAGCTCACATGGAATTCATCCATGGTGTTCCCAAATGATATTGTAGATCGCGGTATGACTAGCGGCAGAGAAACCAAAGACTTTTGTAACTCCTTCCGCTTCCGCTTGGATGGAGAGTCGGATGGTCCTAAGATTGATTATCGTTTCTCTAGTAAATCACGTTAGTGGTTTCAGAGATGATACGATATCTGAAAGGTTGACGTTCATCATTCAAAGAGTTTTTTGAAAGATGACGTCCAAGCATTTACAGTTAGCTCAATTACAAGAGGGTCGTTATGAGGTAGATCGATCCCAGCGGAATTTTTTTTTTTTAAAGGTGATTATGTTGTCTTCTTCTAGTGGAGGTTAAAACCAATTTTAGCTTATTATAGCTGTTTTTTGATAGAGGATGCAATACCTAAACAGTATTGGGATCCACCCATTCTCATGTTGATTTTTCTTCCATTGCCGGTGGTGGTTCCTTTGTCGGATTTTCTTCCATATGTTAGTGTATTACAGGTTCACCCAACTGGTATTTTTCCGGTAGCTGGTCTTTTTCTGGTAGGCTCGTTATTACTAAGATCATTATGTTTTCTTGCTCGTTGTAGTTCATGTCTTGAAGTTTAATCAAATCTCCAAGCTACTCGGCCAGAAAATTTGCGGTAAGATTCATTTCTAAGCTACATTTGTTTGCTGTCGAGTGTCCGTATGCATGATGATGTTTGTACTAGGCTTTTTCGAGGTTACTGGAGCCTCGAGTCTATGTGTTCCATGGTCCCTTGACGTATCCAGAACCTATCTGAAGTCGCCTTGAGTCAGTGGGAGGACCATCATGGTAGTTATGAGCTCTCCATACTTGGTTCTTCCAAAGTGTATGTAACTGATATTTTGGTCGTTTCTCCTGGTCTCAGGGTAGTCGGAGTAGGTAGTGCACTTCAATTTTGTGCTTTGGAGGTCTGATGCATTTGGGCAGAGACCTTCATTTCTTCTTAATGGGTAACAAAACCTGAAGCTCTGTGTATAATGTTTTGGATGTAAAGAGGCGTGTTCAGCATATTTTCTCTTGGAAGTGCGACTCTAATGACAATGCCTTCACTAGTGCTTCGAGTGTGGTTTTGTCACTGAGGCCATCGAGTTTGGACACCATTATCTTGAATCATACAGTAAATTTTTCATTCTCTCGTTCTGGGTTTGAGATAGGGTCCAAAGGTCTGATCAGAAGTTTCTCGGCTAATCAACACTGAGTAATATTTACGAATAGCCGTAGAAAGCTTTCTGAAGTTATTGATTAAATCCCTCTCCAAGCGGGAGAACTATTCGAGTGCAGCTCCCTTCCAGTTATCTACGCAGACGAGGCAAAACCCTGTATCTCAATTTTCATTTTTGAAATTTGCTCGCCCCATAACAATGCAAAAAGCCGTTATATGGGATTTTGGGTCTGTAGTTCTGTTATACTGAAGAAATTTTATCTTCCCTAGATCGGAAAATTTTTCTTTGATGATCCGAGTTGTGAATGAAGTCTTTTGAGTCTCTTTAAGAACTCGGTTTATCTCCAGAGCCAAGCTAGTCACTATGTGGATTTGTGATCTCACAATGTTCATCTATTCCGTAGCCCACAATACTTATTCTCTTAGCTCATCCAGTTCGTCCCTCTTGCTTCCCTTTAGACGTAATTATCCTCAGGTCATCTCGCATTTCTCTACTCTTAGATGCCATGCTCCTGCCAAACCCACATGAGGTTCTTTTCTTCTTCTGATAACTCTTTATTAAGCTCCATGATATCTTGCTCCCTTCCGGTCTTTTGGTTTTCGAGTTGTTGTGGGACGAGATCTCGAGCAGAAGGATCATCTCCACTTTTTCTTGTGCCATAACCAAGAATGTTTGCTGAGGCAGACCTTCAAGTGCGTTGGCTCGCTTGCATGACTCGTCGCAGGGGTGGTGTGGTAGCAGAAGATTAGTCCTCCATGCCACAGAGGATTTTCATCGTTTGGATGTTATCGAGGTGTTTACCTCGGAGGGAGCCTCTTTGGATCCCGCAGAGTTGTAAAGTCGAGTGGCTTGCTCGAGAAAGATTATCTTCTAAAGCGTTTCCTCCGAGACCAGGTTCCCCTGCTTCCCACCCCCCCTGTCGAAAATGTTCTAGTTTCTGAGTTAGAGATCTATTTAGCTTCTCCTATTATTTCTTCTTCTTTGCACAGCTTCTAATATGCTTTTAAGCTCTGTCATCAAAGTCGCAATTACCTCCGCATTGCCTACTTTACGTGCCTGCGGGTTGGTAACGTTACCATCGTTTGCGGTATTGCTTCTGTCTCCATCAACAGCCATCTTACTTGATCTCGTAATGTCTTGCTCTTTAGAGTTAGAAAATTGTTGGAGTGAAAACTAATCCTAACCAAGTTTACGAAATATAAACTTGAGGAACCAAAAATTTCCATGGGAAACCTCAAGAAAAGAGATCGGAAAGTGTTTTTTATTGATAAGTGTTGGTGAATAGTCTTTTGTACAAAGTCTGTAAGCAAAAGTAATTTTAATACTTAAACTGCTAAGTATGAGAGAATTAAATGTGTAATAGTCATATACATGCTTGTCTATATATACTGGCTGACTTGAGTTTCTAAGAAGTTAATTAGCGATGTGGGATACTGTTTTACTTGTATTTCGGCCGACATAGAAGAAGCTTTTAGAATCTTGGGGCTGTTCCGGTCTGGTCCATATCATCTTGTTTTACTGCCTCAGCCCAATCTTATCTTCTATCTCTTGTCGTTTCTTTTTATAACTCCGGTTAAGTGTCTTGGTTTGGTTTATACGTATACTTCTTATTGTTTATACAATAATGAAACAGTGAGTATTTTCCGAAAAAACAGCAGAATGTTTTCTAAATGGATTTCTTATCCAAAGAACAAGAAGGAATAGCTCGGAGCACAGCAAGACAAGGCACAGCTCAGGTTCTAGCATTGCACGGTTCGAGGGTTTTGGCAAGTTAATGCTGCGGGTAGGGGAAGAATGAGATAGCATGGCCGCGGCTCTGGATTCATCATGAAGAGAGGTGACTTGTGTCCCGGAGGAGATCATCATGGCTCGAGATGTTCAGCAAGCTATGGCTCGAAGTAATTTTTTGGATATCACGGCTCGGGGTAAGAAGAGACATCACAGAGGAGCATTACACTATGGGGCTCGAGGCCAAAAGAGGAGTGTGGCTTGGGGACAAGGGAAAAGGTATGACTCAGGGTATATTTGAGCATGTGCCCAAACTGTTCTCCTTCTTTGAACTAATCATACTATTTCGTCTAGGTATGTACCTCTTTTGTATAGACCGTTGCCTAATTTGAAAATATTTAAATATGGAAACGTCTGCAGTAATTAAACTTTTTATCCGTTAATTTCGAGTGAGAATTTTATTTTGACCCCAACACGCCAAATTGATCCAACTGTCGAGCTATATGAAGAGAGGTACTAGCTGCCAAACTACATTCCCATCTAGCAATTACAGTTGTGGGAGTTGAAACTCATTGTATCTGAATATGGAATGAATAAATTTAGGAATCAAAAATTTCTAGGAAAACTCGAAAAAATAAATTGGAAGAAGATTTATTAATAAATGTTTCGAATAGTTTTTTATACAAATTTGTAACCAAAAGTAATTCCCATGCCTAGTATGAGAAAGTTGAACGTGTAAAAGCCTTAAACATGCTTGTCTATATATACTGGCTGAATTTAGTCTCCAAAAAGTCAAATAGTAATGTATGATCTTGTTTTACTTGTATTTCCGCCAACTTTAGAAGATACTTCAAGAAACTTCTAGAAGTTTCGACCCAGCTGAAGTCGTCTTACTTTACCGCCTCGGTCTAATCTTTTCTTCCACCTCTAGTTTGGTCCTATCTTTCTCTAGCTCTAGTTTAGCGTCTCAGTTGAATTTATACATAAATTTCTTGATATTTTATGATTTGAAAACAGTGCATATTTTTAGCAAAACGGTATGATGTTGTTTTGAATTGATACGATGTCTTAAAAATGGACTACAGAGGCAAAGAACAAGGAGGAACTTATAACATCTCGATTTCTGGTATGTGGAAACTTACGTGGAGAGGTTAAAAGAATTGACTGGGCTACCTATGTCACCAAAGTGCACTTACCTTTTCGGTTGCACATCCAGAGAGACTCCAGAGTTAAGCGTGCTTGAGCTGGAGTACTCAAAAGGATGGGTGACCTACCGAGAAGTCATTCGCGGTAACGTATGAATGAGGCCAAAACACGGGAAAAGGTCATGTGGTGATTGCAGAGATAGTATATCATGATTTTCGAACCTCTCGGTTAACGACGGGCTAGCTCATGGGCCTAGTGAGAGGACATGGGGGCCACTGGTAGGAGCGGTCGGGGAGTTATAAGTGGTATCAGAGCTGGTTTGCCATCTCAGTGCTGACCTAAGAGGCCCGAAGAGGCGGTTAAAAATTGGTCTTGGTTCGCAATGAGGACGTTGCACTCTTTGATTGGGGATGGATTATATCATCCCGATTTCTGGTATATGGAAACTTACGTAGAGAGGTTAAAAGAATTGATTTGTCTACCTATGTCACCAAAGTGCACCTACTTTTTTGGTTGCACATCCAGAGAGAACTCCAGTGAAGCGTGCTTGAACTGGAGTAGTCAAAGGATGGGTGACCTACCGAGAAGTCATTCGCGGTATCGTGTAAGTGAGGCTAAAACACAGGGTACGATCATGTGGTTATTGTAGGGATAATATATCATGACTTTTGAACCTTCTGGTTAACGCACCGACCGTTGGATAGGGGTGGACAGGCCCATGGGCCTAGTGAGAGGACATAGGGACCCACTGGTAGGGGCGAGCGAGTGTTATAGAACTACTCAGAAAATATAGGAGAAACCATGACACAGATCAGGGGATCCTTCCCCTCTCCAAGGATCGTGGATCTTTCTCTTCTTCACGACTTCAGGTTTTATGGACCAGGCACAGCTCAGGTGAAGAGGAAGGAGAACCGGCATGGGAGCAGATCAAGAGGCTCTTGAAAGGAGAACCAGTTTGGGGCATACCAGCACACGGCACAGCTCAGGGACGCAGGCAACTGTTGACTCGGGGAAAGACGGAGGTATGTGGTTTATGTCATTTTAATACATTTGCTGATCATCAATTCCCATACACTTAATACACTTGTGTGCAGGTTGGAGCATTGATTTGATGGAGAATGCCGGCTTTACTCATAGATGAATTAAAGTTTACGCCAAAGCCCACTGAAGAAAATATAGTCTATACATAAGTAAAAGTTGTTTCGTGAGGGATGAATTAGTGGACGAGAAATAGAGGACCTCATTCACCGGAAGCTGGATGTTCACCGGCGGTGTTGAGTTGCAGCGATGAAGAAAGTGTGGCAGCGGAGAGTGAACCGGTGAGACAATGTAGAGGAGGGTCTGAAAGGGGGCGGTGGATATGAGAGATACATCAGTACAGGGGCTTCTGCAAGACTGGAGGTAGTAAGAGCTGATCTTTATTCAAGCCCATAATGGGACTTTGTGGGAGATTTTATCGGAGACTTTTGGCCAGCAAGAGAAGTTGTCCTGAGGCTCCAGAACTGTAGCCAACATCTGTAGAAGAAGGCCTTATATACCTTGAATTAATGTTAAAACTCACGAAGCACGAGGAAGAGTAGGCATAGTGGTGGTGAAGATGCTGCGACATGGTAAAAAAGAGGGTTTAGATAAATGTGGAGGCGGTGGATCTGGAGGTTCGGGCGGTATGAAAAGTTCCATTAGTGCCAGAATAAGAAAACACCAGAGGAGAGAGAAAGAGAGAAACATCAACCATAATAAAGGAGGCGGTGACCCGAAGTTGGGATCCGAGACTTGATGAAAGTTATTTAATGATTTGGGGACATTTCTCCTGACATATCCCAGTAAGAGTGGTGTTGGTGCTTCTGAGGAGGAGGAGGAAGTGTGGACGTTGGAGCTCTGGAGGCTGAAGTCCATTCTGAAAAGCTGTGTGGCTGTCTCAAGAAATTCACTATAGAGAGATTTTAAGGAAAATTATAGAGATTCTCGTCCTTTTAAATTATAGAGAGATTTAGCGTTTATCATTACAACTTTATGATGAATAAAAGATTTAAAATCTTCTTCTGAAGAATTAGAATAAGTAAACAAGAACTTTTTAGTGGGTGTGTAATAAGATAATGTCTTCTAAATCTCGTGTTCTTTTTGTGTGTTTTTTTTTATATAGTAGTAAAGGTGGGTAGAGTAAATTGTTGATGACTAAGCAAAAATCTTTGGAAAATTAGAATGTTACCTTTTTTCAGACATGTGATCGCTTGATTAGGATCTCTAAAGATGGCGACTCAGATGCTAGAACTTGCAATGATGATGTTCGATGGATCTGGCGATTTTGGTATCTGGAAGAAACGGATGCTAGCGAATCTCAGCGTTCAAGGTTTGAAGGATGTTCTCTCAGAATCAACACAAGCAATTGTTCCTTTGTCGGTGGAAGATAAAAAAGATCCAGAAAAGAAGAAGAAGCTGGAGCTTGATTCGGTTGCATGAAGCAAGCGCGACGAGAAAGCCATGAATTTGATAATCATGAATGTAGGTGATCATGTTCTTCGAAAACTCGGGAAGTTTACTACGGCAGCTCAGGTTTGGGAGCAACTTGATAGACTCTACATGGCAAAGACACTGCCAAATAGAGTTCACGCTCAGCTCAATGTCTACTCCTTTCAGATGCAAGATGCAAGAAGGATCGATCAGAATGTCGATGACTTCCTAAAGCTAATTGCGGATCTAAGAACCCTCAGCATTGATATACCAGAAGAAGTACAAGCGATCCTCCTCCTAAATGCATTACCTCTCAGGTATTATTCCTTAAAAGAAACTCTTAAGTATAGTAGAACAGCTATTAGGTTAGAAGAAGTTGCTAGTGCTACTAGGTATAAGGAAATGGAATACAGAGATGCTATCAGCTCTAGAACTATAGGAGTAGGACATTATGTTAGAGGTAGGACGGAATCTAGAAATGCTAGGAATGTGAGTTTTGTGAAGGGAAAGAACAGGTATTGATCAAGATCTCAGTCTAAAGATGGCAAGCGAGTATGTTGGATCTGCGGTAAGAAGGGTCACTTCAAGTGCCAATGCTACAAATGGCTCGACAGACACAAGGGGAAACAGTACGGTCAGACTCAAGATAAGGACGAGTCAGCTCTGGCAAAAGATGATGCTCAAGATTTGGTTGGGTTAATAGCTTCCGAGGTGAATCTGGGGCAATCAGAAATTGGACAGGATGAGTGGATAATGGATTCAGCTTGCTCTTTTCATATGACGTCAAGGCGAGAATGGTTTATCCATTTAAAAGAGCTAACGACGGGAAGAGCCGGAATGGAAAATAGCTCTTACACAGAAGTAAAAGGAATAGGCTCAATCAGGTTTCAGAACCCGGATGGTACGATGTTCTTGTTGCATGATGTCAGATATATGCCGTACATCAGCAGGAACTTGATGTCACTTGGAACACTTGAGACTCAAGGCTGTGAGTACAGAGGTGGTAATGGTATTCTGAAAGTAACTAAAGGAGTTTTGGTGGTTATGAAATGAAAGAGACGGGAAACATTGTATATTCTGCAAGGTTCTGCAAAGATATCAGAAGCTAATATAGCAATCGAAAATCAAGAAAGGGATTTGGTATTAACCAGTGACAAGACTCAGCTGTGGCATTGTAGGCTGGGACATATAGGTCAGAAAGGGCTTGATGTACTAGCAAAGAAGGGATGTTTTGAAAAAGACAAAGTGTCAAGTCTGTCATTCTGTGAAGACTGTGTAATTGGAAAGTCTCATCGAACTAGTTTCGGCCCAGCATTATATGTCACGAAAGAAAAGCTCAACTACGTCCATTCAGACCTATGCGGCTCTCCCAACGTCCCTATGAGCCTTGGCAACTATCAATATTTCATATTTTTTACCGAAAACTTCACCAGGAAAGTATGGGTTTACTTTCTGAGATTTAAAGATGAAGCATTCAAGAGTTTTGTCAACTAGAAGGTCATGGTAGAGAAGCAGTCAGAAAGGAAAGTCAAGAAGCTCCATACTGACAATGGCCTGGAATTATGTAATCATCTCTTCGACAATTACTGCAAAGAAGAAGGCATAGTGAGACATAGGACTTGCACCTATACCCCACAATAAAATGGAATAGCCAAAAGGCTAAACATGACTATAATGGATAAAGTCCGGAGCATGCTAAGTGAGAGTGGTTTGGAAAAAAAATTTTGGGCAGAGGCAGCATCGACAGCAGTGTATTTGACCAACAGGTCACCATCCTCAGCGATAGACTTCGAAGTACCAGAAGAACGGTGGAGCTCAGTAATGCCAAGCTTGAGTGGCCTCAAGAAGTTTGGTTGTCTAGCTTACGTGCATACAGATGGTGGCAAATTGAATCCAAGGGCGAAACGTGGTGTGTTCATAGGGTATCCAGAGGGAGTTAAAGGTTTTCGGGTTTGGTTATTAGAAGACAAGAAATGCGTTATCAGCCGAAACGTGGTGTTCAGAGAAGACAGAGTTTACAAGGATATCAAGAATGGTACTGTGGATTCTCAAACAGATACAACACAAAAGAGGTTGATACATTTCGAGGGTATAGAGGCAGAAATTGATACAGAGAAGACCTCTGAAGGCGGAGCTACTCAGAACATACCACAAGAAACTACTACAAATGATGGCTGTAAATGGGTGTTCAAAAGAAAGCCTGGCATTGAAGGAGTTGAAAAACCGAGATTTGAAGCCAGACTTGTGGCAAAAGGCTTCTCTCAGAAGGAATGTATACACTACAAGGAGATCTTTGACCCGGTGGTCAAACACATTTCTATAAGGTTCATACTCTCAGCAGTTGTTCATCATGACATGGAGCTACAACATATAGACGTGAAAACTGCTTTCTTGCATGGAAAACTTAAGGAAGAAATCTACATGGAACAGCCTGACGGCTTAGTGGATTCCAGGTATCCAGAGAAGGTCTACTGAAGTGTTCTTTATATGGGCTGAAGCAGTCTCCGAGGCAGTGGAATAAACGATTAAATGATTTCATCAGGGTGAGTGGATATCTCAGGAGCGAATACGATCAGTGTGCATACTATAAGAAAATCGAAACAGGAGCATACATCTAGTTACTTCTTTATGTAGATGATATACTTATAGCATCAGTCGACAAGGTTCAAGTTCAGCATTTAAAGACTCTTCTTGGTACTGAGTTTGAGATGAAAGACTTGGGTGACGCCAAGAAGATACTGGGAATGGAAATTGAAAGAGACAGAGATGTAGGATCTTTATGGGTATCGCAGGAAGCTTATTTATCAAAAGTCTTAGGGGATAATGGTATGGATCAATCAAAGCCAGTTTTAACTCCTATGGGTATGCATTTCTCTCTAAAGTCAGCAACAAAGGCAGAGTTGCTAGCTCAAGCAGAGTCTATAAGGAAAGTTCCGTATCAAAACGCTGTTGGTAGTATGATGTACACTATGGTGGGAACTCGTCCAGATTTGGCATATCCTGTTGGTGTAGTCAGTAGGTTAATGGCTTATCCGATAAAGGACTATTGGCAGGCAGTTAAGTGGATGCTAAGGTACATCGGAGGATCTGTAGATACTTGTTTATGTTATAAGAAGAAAGGAGAATTTGTGATAAGAGGCTATTGCGACTCTGATTATGCTGGTGATCAAGATAACGGAAATTCAATAACAGGTATGGTGTTTACTGTCGGAGGAAATACAGCGAGCTGGAGATCGTCCCTGTATTTGCATTATGGCGGAATATATCGCATTGACAGAGTCAGCTAAAGAAGCAGTGTGGTTGAAAGGTCAGAAGAACTCGGGTTTCGACAAGATTCAGTAGATATACATTGTGACTCTCAGAGTGCGATAGCTCTATCTAAGAATGAAGTGTTTCATGAGCGCACAAAACATATGGCAGTTAAGATGAACTTTATCAGAGATTTGGTGAACATTGGAGTGATCAAAGTATTGAAGATAGCATCGGCTCATAATCCAGCAGATATTTTTACAACTGTATTGCCGGTTTACAAACTGAAAGAAGCATTGCAGGTGCTTCGAGTTACAAAGAAATGAAGCTGATGGCTTGAGGAGTATCTGGTATTAAGGGTATAGGAAGAAGGGTGAGTTGTTTGAAGGTTGTAGTTAAGATTTCAGAGAGTTAGCTAAAGGTGTTTTCAGCTAAGGGTGGAAGATACTCTATTTTATTTAGAGTTTATCAGCTGACCAGTCGTATGGTTAAGAGGAATTGAGGGTTTCTTTTAAATCCGGTTTAGGTTCCTGTTTCACTATTGTACCGACTCTCTCTCTCTAGTCACATGTGCGGTTTGTGCCGTCTATGCCTAGGTGATAAAGTTGTTGTAATCAGTCTCTTCAGCAAGTAAGTTGAGCTGAAAGAGAGCTGAATAGATTGAGAGAGAGAGTCAGAGATCGATTGTAATAAACGGCGATAGTTTCATCGTCGAGTTCTAGTGAATCGCCGGAAGTATTCTTCGGCCCGGTGAGTATAGCACTCATCCTAGTTTAAGGATTGAGGTGATGAATATCGGGTCAACAACTTCTGTGTTCTCTTTGTTCTTCTTTTGTTTAAGTCTTATTTGTTCAAAAGAGTTTTAGATTTAGGTCGCACACATTGCATAGAGTTACTTGGAATAAGGGCATTTGGTTTATCCATTCTACACCAACATAATCTTTTTTTCGCTTGGCTTACGATCCGGCTATTCACGGTGATGCTAATATTGTTTCATGTGCTCTTTGCTACTATCCAATAGAAACAAGAAACCACTTGGTTGTTTTCTATGAAATTTTCGACGAAAATAGTAAATGGTCTGTTCAAAGATTTTTTTCCGACAGATTGGCCACCCTTCGTCTTCAGATTATATCAGATGCAAACCCATGATAAGCTTCCCACTTTCCTTACTTAGTAAGTGTTTTAAGCAAATATATAATAACGTATTTGGAGGGAATGAAATGGACGGAGACATGGCAAGATTCCATCTACATCAACATTATCGTGAAGCTAACCGACAAGCAAATACGTAACCACCTACTTTTAGTCCAACCCTTGGAAAACTTTGAGTACGAGGAGATATTGCTTAAAATTTTCCAAAATTAATCCTAAAAGGATTTGTCCTTTTTTCTCTATAGATACACAGTTATTTAATAATAATATTTTTTTATTTTAAACCATAACGGATTACAAATACTCAACTTATTATGAAAGAAATTCTAATATTGTAAAGAGAATATACTTCCATGCAGAAATTATAAACTTGAATTCTCTGTCAATTTTACATCTACCAAATTTACTTCATTGTAAATATATAGTTATTTTTTCTAAACAATCTTTTTATTTATCTAGAAGCTTTGTTATATTATAAATATGGGTTTTGGATTTTTTAATTATGGGTTATAAAATATTATTTTGGATAACTTAATATGAATTTTGATATAAAAGTTAAATATATGATGGTAAATATTACAAAATAACCAACATCAACATAATAAAACCGATTATCTATCTTAAATTTATATTAAAATTCATGTTAAATTATCCAAAAAATTATTTTATAATCTGTAATTAAGAAACCCAAAAAAACTTTATTTACAATAAATGAAAGCCTCTAAATGAATAAAAATATTATTTTTAAAAATAAATATATATTATAATGTGAAATTGAGAGAGAAATAAAATTCATAATTTCTGTATGGAAATATATTCTCTTAATATAGTTATTATACTTTCTTTCGTAATAATTTGAATATTTGTAATATTTTTTTGTTTAAATTTTTTATACAAATAATTACTATTAAATAATTTTTATATTTATAAATAAAAATGGACAAATCATTTTATTTTTGGATTAATTTAGAAAAAATAATGTTTATATAATCTTTGAGAAACAATAATACTTTTTAGGATTAATCTTTCTTTTTTAATTTATTGATTGGTATATATATAATTATTAGTTAATTTTATGATACATATAAATTTTTTTAATGATATCATTATTACTTTTCACGATCATGTTAATTAGTAAATTTGAGAGATCAACTTTTATATAATAAGATACAAAGTTCAATGAAAGTGTGTTAATTAAAAATCAAATCTTTATATACTTTTCTTATCTAATATCTTAGTATTTATCTTTAAAATTCCTGTTATTTTATATATATTATTAATATATATATATATATATTATAAATATGAATATGTCAAAATCTTTCATAATTTTATTGTGAATTGTCAAGATTATGTTAATTAGTAATTTTGAGAGATTAAATATATAGAATGAGATTTTACAGTTAAATAATAACTATTTTTTAAGTTATCATTTATCATTTGTAATTTGTCAAAAACTTAATTTTCGGTTCTAACGTAATCTATTGGACACATTCAATTCCAGTTTTATTGTACCTTTATTGAGAGAATCGTTGGCCAAAATAAAGTCTGGAAAGGAAAAAAAAAAGGTTTCAGGTTTTTCTCCTTGTTAAAAAGTTTACCAAATTAGTATCGTAATCGTAGTGGGAGAATTTATACCATAATTCCTTAACTGACAAGGTTAATCCTTCATGAACTGGCCAACTGTGAATTGATTAATTCATTTCTCATATTGTTTTTCTTTAAGATCTGTTAAAGTATACGTAATCAAAGTTATAAAGTGAATAAAATAAAATGATTGATTATAAACTTTATTAGATTGAGAGACAACAATCCATACATGTAACATATAAGACTATATGGTGAAAATAAACTAAAAAAATAAAAATAAAAAACCAAAAAGAAAATAGAAAAGGAACGTTAACAGAGAGGAGATCGTTGAGGAATGCCTTTGCGCCGATTGATGCAATTTGAAATATCGTCAGGATCCTCCGAAACTACTTTATAACTATTAGCCGATTTGGCACAGAAGCAGAAACCAGTTCGCTTTTTCCTAACGACGTGGGTGGTGGTCGCAGCGTCTCGTAGTTCCGAGGAAGTCGATGACCAGCTCATGGACTCATCACCGTCTACGACCGTTGATCGTGGAGTCTCGTAGGCAGCCATATCATCATCTGCGAGTAAGTCTTGCGGGATGATGTAGTCAGGACCTAGGGTAAGAGTGTGACATGGCTTTAGGAATGGAGTTATGTCCCTGTAACGTTTCATCACGAACTCCACCTACATATATATAAAACAAGCCGTTATAATTAATTACATCTTTTGAACTTTGTCTACCTCTGAAATTCTATGCATGCTCAAAAAGCTTGGATGTTTACGATAATGAATCAGAAATATGTATATATATAATTATATGTATGTATATATGCATATATATATATATGTGTGTCTGCTTGTGTACAAGTGTATTCACGGTATTTTTTTTATAACACGATATATTACAAAGTGCAACGTAACAGGGATTTAAAGTGTGGTTGTGTCCTATAAACACTTTGGGCCAAACCACTATCTCACGTGATATTGGAGTATTTATGCATATAAAGATAACTTCTAAGTTCTAACGGTAAAATAAAATAAATAAATAAATAGCCGACCCATTACGGATTTTCTTGATGTTTTTAAATGAATACATATTTCAAAGACAAGATTTCAAAATCCAAAAATATATTTTAATATTAAATGTAATATTTTACAATATTTGGGTTATTTTAGTTGTCCTAGATTTTTTCTTGATCCTTCCACAAACTTTTTGTTATAAAGAAAAACAAAAATTTGAGATTCTCATCTTTGGAAACTAACAAAATTGGCGGATTTAAAACATATTAACGGATGGTCCGTACTTTAGTTTAGCTTAATCACAACATGAGGTAAAGATCAATCAGGAAACAAAAAACAATTCAGGAAAAGATCAGATTTTCTTTTTGATACATAGAAATGAATCAACTCTTTTTTTTTTTATACTTTAGAAATCGAACAAACTCTAAAGTCAGACCGACATACTTAATCTACATGAGTATATATGTAAATACATGTATCAGAACTAAATAGTTTTGCGAGGTGAGAATTGATGAGAATCGGATAATAGGGAGAATTGGGTCGAATATCTTTGTACGACTAAAGGTTTGGATGAAATACCTTACAACCCAAGGAGCAATGGATAAAAGGTTCTTGAAGACTTCGATCACATGAAGTGCAGTAGTTGCCAGCTCCTTTGAATTGTCTATTCTGTGGTCTCTTCTTGATGAACACCACTTTTGCACTATTTATTGTATAAGCCTATCCACAGTTCACCCCCAATCGAATTTTTATATATAGATATATATGAGCGGAACATACATGCACATATGTATTAAGATTAAGAATACTTTACTTACTTGAACGTTAGAGCAGTCGATGAGTTTCTGAAGATCTTCAAGCCGAACAACATCGTGATACACATAGCGGCGAACCTGAAGGAGTCTGTGATATCTATGTGAGGGTACACAGTGAGGGCAGAGACTGATGCAACAATCAAGACAACACACGTTCTTCTCGTTCTTCTTTGCCGTCTCATGGTATGGACATCCCACGAAAAATTTCTCTGCGTAAAGCGCATCCAACCATGCCGGTTTCTGAATTCCGTAACACACACCATTTACACAATTTATAAATCACCCCAAAATTAAACAAAATAAAAATACAATTTCGTACCATAATTCAATTGTTTCCTAAATCCATCATTAATATATATAGAAAGTACCAATGATTTTGCACATTTATAGGGAGCCTAGATGAAGTTCAAGCCACAATTATAAGGAATTGGGTATGATGATTGAGAATCGTATAGTAAAAGCAACGGAGATGAAACTGGGCGATTTACTACATAAGCTGGTATAAAATTGAAGAAACAAGAGTAGAAAAAGTTAACCTACCATGAGGACACAACTCAAAGTAAGCTTTGGGAGATGGGATTTTGGCCACTACTCACTACAAAGAGTAATATTAGGAAGAGAGAAAGGTATAGTGGGGTTAGAGATGATAGGATTTATGGAGGATCACAAGAGAAAAATATATTTAATTATTCCTCGAAGATATAACTCTTTTTACTCATTTTAAATTTCATATAAATTTGGTTTGTTGTTTATTAGTGTTGGTGAGATGAGAGAAAGAGGGAGAGAGAGAGAGGAACGTGGGAGCTGTTTCCGTGTCTCCTACTTTTAACATATATTTATTTGGTCATCTCCTTGGCTTAAGAGCTCAATTAGGTTAAACCCTCCTTGAAGAAGCTGCTCTCCTCTCAATTTTTAATTAACCATTTTATCTTATAATTCTTCCTTTTAAGATCTACCAAATAGAGGAGATAAGTAGATGAATCCTCCAATTAGATGTTTTAGAACTGATTTTGATGATCATTAGTTACTCGACGAACATACAAAACTACTATGAACTATCATCGATCCAAGCATTAGGAATTGTATATGTTGTGTTTATCTATATAGTTAGTAGGCATGTTTTAGATATGCATATAAGGTTAGAGATTCTTAAATTTAAATACAAAATATTAAACAAACATTAGATACTGATTGACTGGTCAAATTATTGCCTATAGTAAAAAGATTACAATAAGTAGTGTTCAAAATAGAAGCTATGCAACCTAGTTTGGCTGACTAAATATATATAATGAACTAAACATATCTTTGTGCAATTCTTTGTGGAAAAAAGAAAAGAGGTGTTGCATTCTCTAAATCGCTCCGATTGCTATCAATATGCTACTGTACATATTTATGAAAAATAAATACACTAATATATAGATATTCATTCCCTTAAGTATGTTTACAAAATTTAATATAGCAACTGATATACTAATTTAAGTAAATTACTTATGGGACTGCCTGTATATCTACAAAAAAAAGTGATGTATTTTGGGTTCAACCATTTTAGATTCATATAAACTTAGACACCGTCAAATTCTTAGTGTGATATATTAAAAGCAACTATTTTATGTGTGATTAAAAATAATATCAGTCTAATAGGTGTAGAAATGTACAGAGCATATGGTTAATCATAATGTTAGTAATTTATTAGTTACAATAACCAAGGAGAAAACATCAAGAAAAAGATTCTTCTGTCTTACGCCAACTTGTTCTATTTTATTAGCATAAACGTCTAAATGGTATCGGTAAAAATATACGTCTAAATGGTACTTCTTGTTATGGCAGATAACTATATTTAATATCTGACCATATTAAATTACATCATTTATGTTTTTATCAAATTTAAGAAAGACTAATTTGGAGTATATAAATTTGGAATTTTTATTTAATAATCTACCATTTTCTAATTATAATTTTCAAACTTTCATTCAATTTGCAAAATTTTTAATAATTTTTGTTATAAAATAATTTTAAAATACAGTATTTAGGATTTTTTTTTTCTAGGAGCAAATATATTAAAACAATAAATAACGTCAAAACACTAAAAACATAACAGTCAATTATTTTTTATGTTTATTTCACATTTAAATTTAAGAAAAATAATAAAAATACAAAATGCATGAATAACCAATAAAAAAGTTTGAAAACAAAGACAATAAATGAGTGTTTAAACCCTAACTAGATATGAAAAAAAAAACTTATATGGTGACCTCTCAATTTTTCCTAACAGTTTAATTATTAGTTTATCCTACATCTAATCAAGAACTTAGAGTTAAGTAGTCCATATTTTGGGTCACCTATACCAATGTCATAAACAATTTACCCCTCCCTCCATCCCACATCGATCAGCTAGAGTCTGGAACTCTAAAATGTGTAACTCCTTTTTGATGAAGAATGAAGTCTGTAGGATTTAAGACCGATGAATAATTTATTTTATAATTTATTTATTATTTTTTAATAAAAAAAAAATTTGTGAGAAAATTTGGTCGAATTTTAATGTTTCTGTGATTGTAAAGTTTATAGAATATTTTCATAAAGTATAGATGTTTTAGGTGAAAAGAAACCAGATTAGAATATTATTGAGATGAGACAGCTTTGCAACACCATATATTTCACATTGTATGGATAGCTTTTCATTGTTAGATATGTTCAAATTTAGACACAAGATAACTTACGATGTTAGCTTTCATCTCCAAATGATTTAAAGTTAATGCAATGGTTTGATCCCAAAAAGATGTCTAATATACTGAAGGCTTGTATGATTGGCATCAAACTGATATAAGCCGAAGCACATGAGGTAATTGACCCAAGTGAAAACCTGTGTTATATCCATGGGAAAATCTAGGAGAAGTAATTAACCTAGGTTATCAACCGACATCGGGTTAATTAAGACTATTGATTAACTAATCACTTGATCTAAATGATTTAGGGGGTGTTATTCATTTATTGATTTAGAAATCTGTATATGATTTATAAATCTAACCAAAATATTCTGATTTCCAAATCTAATAATAAATATGTACAAATCCGAGAGTTTTCCTTCGGATTTGAGTCTTTGTATTTTTAACAAACAAATCCACTCAAATCCATTCAAATTCATTATAAAATCAAATCCATAAATAAATCTGTATGATTGAATAACACTTTAGTTTAATTAGGATTTATAAATCATAGAACCAATAACACATGATTTTAACATGGATTATAAAATCATGAAACCAATAACACTGAATTTCATTCAAATTTTCAAATCCATTAAAATATACAAACTAATAACCCTTACCTCTTTGAGAAATAAAATTAAAAAAAAAACTTTCTAATTTTCCAAAGATTTTGCTTAAGGAGGTGTTATTCATTGAATGATATAGAAATATATATGGGATTTATAAATCTAAGTAAAATATTATGATTTTCAAATCTAATAATAAGTATGTAAATTTGAGGATATTTTTCAGATTTTAGTTTTTGTGATTTTAATAAACAAAATCCATTCAATCCATCCAAATTCATTATAAAATCAAATCCATTAATAAATATGTATGATTGAATAACACATGATTTTAATTAGGATTTATAAATCAGAAAACCAATAACACATGATTTTAATATAGATTATAGAATTATGAAACTAATAACACTGGATTTCATTCAGATTTTCAAATTTATTAAAATACATAAACCAATAACACCCACTAAATCATAGATGAGCACAAGATTGAAGAGACACAAACCATTAAAACAGCCCCAAAAAAGTTTCTTGTTATTAGGTTTTTTATTATTGTCCGGTTACTTTATTACTTTGGAAAAATATTTCCATCTTTAGTTTATCAAAAAAAAATTAATTATGAATATTAATCTCTGTGGTATTCTATGGTGTAAAATATATTCTTGATAAGAAGAACAACTCCAATCAATTTGATAGAATTTGAGTATATATATGTATAAAATAGTGACAAACAGAAGGAAGAAGGAAGAATGATGAAGAATTAGTGAGAGAGAGAGAGAGAGAGAGAGAGAGAGAGAGAGAGAGAGAGAGA
>OVBI01002111.1:0-24081 GCA_900406495.1 Sisymbrium altissimum | reverse complement strand
TAGTTTGAGTTATATAATATGGTTATGAATAAATCCCCTATATATGAGAAAGAAATATAATGGCATTACATGTAATTAATCTAGTAAATTATGACCTTTTTTATTTGAGACCTAAGAAGTGCTCTAGTAGTGACACATCATCATGGCAATCATGTAATAAACACATGATGATAATGTTATTTTTTTTTTAGGATCTTCAAATAATATATAGGGGATATGTTCTTATTTTATATGCAGGCCAGTTTTTTTTTTTGGTCTTAATGCAGGCCAATTTTGATATACATAGAATCGTATAAAAAAAGAGAAAAAAAAAAATCGGAGGTTATTTGGGGGTCGTAATAAAGTAATTAACACATATCTGTAACAACAGAGGCATAAATCTTTTCCAGTAATTGGAATTGGTTTTTTAAAAATTTCGGTTTATAAATAACATGTTAAATTATAAATAGTTTGAACGGAGGCATTAAAAATCAACCTATTTACACTACTGTTAAACCATTAACACGTTGGTTGATAAATTATACAAGGTCAATACTTCTAATTAATTGGTTCTCCAAAGGTATTTATAAATAACACAATTTTGTTATTTCATACTTATATCGCACTATCACAGACATAGGAAGATGCCTAGGTTAAAAAAAAAAAGAGATGGCCTGTATTATCTTTTTTTTTGGTAAAAATGGCTTTCTTGGCTTTAAGCTAGGCTTTATGTTTTTCTTTCTGGTTCGTCATCGTTGCAATTCGCAAATCATCCAACCGTCGGGCCAAGGCTTTCATATGTTGCGCCGCACAGTCTACTTGTTATGTAGAGTTCTGTCGACCTCTTTTATGACAATTTTTAGGTAGGGTTCTTTTAGTTACGTGTCTCGGCTTCGGATTAATTAGTCCACATAAAAACAGTTTTAATTAAATAAAAAGTGTAACTTTAAGAAAAATGTGTTAACTTGAAATAATATATAAAAATAAGAGAATCATTTTCTCATTAATATCATAAAAAAAAAATGAATTCTAAAATTCTGTATACCTTTGTCGTAATCTCCTAATCTATTAGTGAATAATTGGGTTGATGTAAATCGATAAATGGTTAAAAGGATAAAAGTATTCCATATAAACTAGTATCACACAATATTCAGACCTCCAAAAAATAACGTATACATATTCTTCTTACGTAGCAGTAATTAAGAACATAAGAGAAAGAAATCGCCTTTTAAGCTTGAATTGGTAACAAGAATAAAATATTTATTTTACGTAGATTTTCTACCATAGTTACCGTGTTGGCCAACACTTCTCATGCTTTCTAAATAATGTATTTAAGAAAATCACACATTCTTTGTCATTTCAAATACCATATCCAAAAAAAAAAAACCGAAACAGAAAGCATGAAGGCTAGCATCAACCTCCAGAATAAGATGGCTTGCATTTCTGTTGTGTTTAAGGTTTTGTCTTTGTCTCTATTGCTCGTCTGCGTCACAAGTCGCCCGGTCACCGGACCAAAAGTCTTCGATGTCCAAAGCTATGGTGCTAAAGGCGACGGTAAAACGGATAATACCAATGTATGTGACAATTTTTCTTTTAATTTTGCCTCCTTTTATTTACAGTTTTTTCTTCATCAGTTCTATTCATTATTTCCGGGAACAAGCAAGTATTTTATTCAGCATAAGAAACTTTCTTAGCAAAAAAAAAACATAAGAATTTAAAGCATGAATTAATCATATATATGATATATAGGCTATTGAATTTTGATTGACACATTTTGTTTTCGTTTTGGGATATTCGAGATTTACTTTGGTTTTGTCTAGGTAGATATACAAATACAATACTTTGAACTTTGCGGTTATACAAAAAATATATGAACAGTGTAAATCGTTTGATGGAAAATCTGATCACTGATGAAGGAAAAAATTGTCGCCACTTGAAATCCGCAACCCCGACCATCTCGTGGTTTAAATTTCAGTTACTATAGAGTTTTGCTGTTTTCTAATTAATCTACTTTTGTTTCTTAATGTATAATATTAGGCGTTCATAAACGCGTGGAAAGATGCATGCGCATGGAATGGACTTAGCAAAATGTACATACCGAAAGGAACCTTTTATCTTGGTGGTGTAGCGTTCGTTGGACCATGCAATGCTCAGACTTCGTTTTTCATCGATGGAACCTTATTGGCTCCTACGAACAACAACGACATTAAAAAGGATACGTGGATCAATTTTCGCTACATCGACTATCTCACTGTCTCCGGCGTTGGCACCATCGATGGTCAAGGAAAAGAGTCTTGGCCACTCAATGACTGCCAGACGAACAGTACTTGTCCCAAACTTGCTATCGTACGTACCACTTCAAACTCTCTTTATATCGTTATATATATTAAGTTTGAAAACGAAATCTTGAAAGAGTATGATTTAATCATTTTATCATGGTACTTTGTTAATTATTTCAAAGCGCAGTATAAACTTATAAATTTAAAGTTAATTATAAAGAAGATAGTAATACACGTTAGCAAAAAAAACCAGAGATACAGTAAAAAGTCTATATTTTTGTTCAAATATTTGTTTTATTCATGAATTTATAGTCTCTGTTCCGTAAATTTATATTATATGGCCATCATATGTAATATTAATGGAGTCTAGAATATTCGTTTTTCAAGAAGAGTCTGGTTAAATTATGAGAGTGGAATTTCAAGAAAAAAGCCGCTACTTTGTATAAGTTAAATCTTTCAGTACATTTTTGGTTTGGTTAAAATCTTTCAATACGTTTTACAGAACATGGGATTCGATTTCGTGAATAATTCAAGAATCGAAGGGATAACGTCACTAAATAGCAAAGCCGGACACTTTAACTTTTTCACCGTCGATCATTTCAACATTACTGACGTAACCATAACAGCTCCCGGCGACAGCCCGAACACCGACGGGATCAGAATTGGCTTTTCAAGCAACTTTCAAATCTCGAACACTCACATTGGCACCGGAGACGATTGTGTCGCTATCCTCTCGGGAAACACTAATTTCGATATCTATAATGTCACTTGTGGTCCCGGACATGGAATCAGTGTCGGAAGTCTGGGGAGGTATAAAGACGAGAAGAACATTGATGGCTTAACGGTTAGGGATACGGTCTTTACCAATACGAGTGATGGTATACGGATCAAAACGTATGAATCTGCAGTTTCAGCGATTGCAATCTCCAACTTCGTGTATGAGAATATACGGATGGTCGATGTCGAAAGTCCTATCAACATCGATCAGAAGTACTGCCCTAATCCACCGTGCCCAAAAATGGTAATTTGTTACCCAAGAACAAGCTTCTCTCTTTCGTAATTTTAATCTTTAACTCGAATATTTTTTGACAAGTTAAATAATGATTTTTTTTCAGGGAGAGTCTCATGTTCAAATCCAAAATGTGACATTACAGAACATTTGGGGTACCTCGAAGAACAAAGTGGCTGTAAAAATTCAATGTAGCAACAGTTATTGTTGCAAAAATATTAAGTTAATTGACATTAACTTAACGCACAACGGAACTGATGGTCCTGCAGTTGCGTTGTGTACTAACATCAAAGGTTCTGCTACTGGCGTGATCGTCCCTCCACATTGTCTGAGTTGATGCAATGAAAACAACGGTCATTTTTGCCACGAGAATATAAAGATAAAGATGAACAATGAGCTCCGTTCCTATCTCTCTATTGATTTTTTCAATTTTTATCTTTGAGTAACATAGGAGTTTGAGACTTTCAATATAATGTAATCTTCAGAAACGACGGTGCATTCTATTGTAAACATTAATTCTTTTTGTTGAAATGAAATTTTCCTTGCAAAAAAAAAAAAAACAAAACGCTCATTTTGTTCTATTTAATGATATCTTCGTGATTTGTATTCTGTATGCTCCTCTTAAATTGTGATGAGATGCAGGAAGTATATATTGTTAGAAAATCCCTAAAACTATATTTTATACTATATCAACGTTTTAATCTTTATCTTTCCACAGTGATTAAATTTAAAATAATATAATACCAAGACAATTATCTATTCTTGGAAATAAATCTATAAAAGTAACACATTAAATATTTTTGAAGACAATATGAAAAGTGTTGGCTCACGATCTACTTTATACAAAAAATAAGATTTATGTATTTGTTAATTTAATTCTGTATTAATAGAAAAGAGCTTTTATAGCCTCTAATTAATTACACAATGTTTTAAATGTTTTTAGCAAGAGAAATATGAGCCATATTCGAATGAAACGAATTGTAATATAAGATTGTTGCTTCGTGATATATAAATGCCCCATGAGATTAAAAAACAAAACTGATACTAGTTTATGAGCTCCTAAATTGTCGTTGGATTAAAGAGTTAAGATCTGTTTTCTGACTAATATTTGATAAATGTAACACTTTCTTTGACAAGACAAAGTAATATATAACGGTTTTATTTTTATTTTAATTACCCTGAAGAAGAAGATGGCTTGCAGTATTGATGTGCTAAAGATTTTGTGGTTGTGTCTCTTGCTCGTTGCGATCGCGACTTGTGCAGCCACGGGATCAAAAACCTTCGACGTCCGAACCTATGGTGCCAAAGGCGACGGCAAAACTGATAATGCTAATGTACATGGCATTTTTTCTAATCGGGTTAATTAAATTATTTTTTAATGAATATGATGAGATTGGGGACGAAAATCGTAACCAAATTATTTCTATCTTTAGATAGAAATAAATAAATACGCATCCACATATATTATGCTAGATAACTTTTATCTTTTTTTCTTATCACTATATCTTGATATTTTGAGCTTTTTGGTCCGTTGATCTCTTCAAAAAAGTTTTTGAATAGGAAAGAGTCTTGTTTTCAAATAGAGATCAAATTTTAGCATGAAACGTTGAAACTAACTAGTTGATACTAAAAAAAATTATAGAATCATAAACTCAATAGAGTATATAAACGAATTTCGTACAATAGTCTTTCCTTTAGCTGGTTAGTATTGAAAATCTATTTATAATAAATTTCTTTTCTTGTCCCTATGTGGTATATTATATAGGCTTTCATAAAAGCGTGGGAAGATGCATGCGCTCATAGGGGAAGAAGCAGAATATACATACCGAGAGCAACGTTCTATATGAGTGATGTCATATTTAAGGGACCATGCAAAGGTAAAATTGTTTTCTTCATCAGAGGAACCTTACTGGCTCCTGCAGATGCCAAGGAAATCAAACGAGATGTTTGGATAAATTTCCGGTATGTAGACAATCTTATCGTTTCTGGCGGAACCATCGACGGCCAAGGAAGTCACTCTTGGTCTTCCAATCCACGCAAAGACAATAGTCGACTACCCGCGGTACAGTTTTTTTTTTTTTATTTAAAAATTGTTTATCACATATTTCAAAATATAGTAAATATACGAGTTTTAAAAGTCGTTTGAGAAATTTTCTTGACTTTTTACATTTTGTAGAACATGGGATTCAATTTCGTAAGAAACTCAAGAATCAGAAGACTAAGATCACTAAACAGCAAAGCCGAACACTTGAACTTCTTCGCCGTTGATCACTTCAACATCACTCACGTAATTTTAAAGGCTCCCGGAAACAGCCCCAACACCGACGGAATGAAGATAGGTTTTTCTAGCAACATGAGGATTTGGAACAGTCACATCGGTACCGGAGACGACTGTATTGCAATTCTCTCCGGGAACACTAATTTCGATATCCATAACATCACTTGTGGTCCCGGGCATGGGATTAGTGTCGGAAGCTTGGGGAGGAACAAAAAAGAAAAGAACGTCGAGGGTATTAGGGTTAGGGATGCGGTTTTTACCGGAACAACCGACGGTATAAGGTTCAAGACATGGGAATCATCGGTTTCGGAGATCACAGTTTCGAAATTCTTGTACCAGAATATCAAGATGATTGATGTCAAACACCCTATCAACATCGAGCAGAAGTATTGTCCTTGTCCGCCGTGCCCTAAATTGGTAAACTTTCTACGCAAGAAACAAACTTCTCATTCTTAAGTATACTCGAGTTTTAACCAGATTAGATCATCATCTTTTCTGCAGGGAGAGTCTCATGTTCAGATCAGAAATATAACGCTAAAGAAAATCTGGGGAACGTCAAAGAACAAAGTGGCTGTGAGTATGCAGTGTAGCAAAAGCTTTCCTTGCAAAGATATTAAGCTGATTGACATCAACTTAACACACGATGGACCTGGCGGTCCAGCCATCGCGTTGTGTAAGAATGTTGAAGGTTCTGCGCGTGGAAAGATGGTTCCTCCGAGTTGCCTAAAGTGATCCTGTCGTTTGTTGTATTTGATCTATCTTCATTATTGGTATAAATGTGATCAGAACCTACAATTAAAAGTCACCATTTCCAAATAGAAATTGATCAATTAATTTAAGAGGAAACTGTTTTAAATTTGAGACCAATTATATTAGTCACCTCACAAGGTTTAAACAAGTTAGAAGGAAGTCATGTTCAAAGAGACGAAGTTCAATTAAGGGAAAATTTTGACAACACGTAGCATTTTTCTAATTAACTTCGCTATGCGCAATAACATTTTTAGTATTATTTAGAGAATTATCATGTTTCTACTATACATGTCATTTTCATCTCTCTAAACGTCCAGCGATATCGTCATATTGTCTTTTTTTTTTTTTTTACATAGACAAAAGTGTAAAATTTCCTTAGATTGAATAGAAAAAAAATTCTAGTTAGCAACCTATATTTTGGAAATGAATCGTAAACTACCAGCGGTACGATATTCATAACTTTTGAATTTTGAATTGTTATATTTTGATTCATAGTACGATATTCGATATTATTGGTGTAGTTGTGATTAGATTCTAGAAGTCAGTTCCAAATAGAAATTGGATTAGTCTACTATGAGTTTTTTTTTTATTATTATTGGTGGCTATCTCTCAATAATAACATTGTGTTACTTTGACTCTTTGAGAATGAAGATGAAATTGGTCAACTCAGACAGTTAAAAGGAGTTGATGTCCAAAGAGACAGACTAGAGTATTCACAATCATTGATTTGGTTGCAACTTGCAACTAATGCAACCACTGATGAGTGTCACCGCGAGCTTCAATCTCTTCCCCTCGTGATTCGAAGAGCTTTTATTGGTAAGAAGATTGAGTTGAAAGAGTATCAGTTTTGGATAGTAGATTGAAGGAGCTTGAAGACAGATGTTCGATCGGGCATGCTGGGTATTGCACCCTTTACTTGGACACATAGAGAGGCAGCTGCAGCTGTAGGAACCAGAAAAAGAAGAAGCATTGAACCGAAAGTGAGACAACACTAATCTAACTTATGGTTTAAGAAACTAGATTATCTTGGAGTTGATAAGTAATTTACCAGCAAATCTCAAGCATTCCTCATGGGACTTGCCCTCAACCATAGCCACTGCAAAAGCTGCTGTGAAAGTATCCCCAGCTCCTGTAGTATCGAGCACTTGTGCAGCCGGTATAATTGACTGCTGGATCGGTTTTTTCCCTTCTATGAATAGCGCAGATCCTTTGGACCCGAGTTTCACCAGGACTTGCTTAACTCCCTGAGAAAGAAAACATAGCTTAAACCTTATCAACCCAAAACCCACTAAACCAGGTGTTTTTCACAGAACCCAAACACAACAGTGGATTAACCAAAATCTGAGAGTTGAAGTATTGGTAATGGGCCAAAAAAAAAAAAAAAAAAAACTTTATATACCAACTTATGGCACTTAGCAACAGCCTGGCTAATCTGTTCAAAAGTTTGAGTTGGCATTCCGGTCAAGCGACTGAGCTCAGTTTCATTGGGACTCAAGATGTCGACGGAATCCAATAGCTCATTCGGAATTGGCGTATCCATTCCTCCCACGTCGAGGATGACCGGAACACCTGCTTTCTTCACCGCCTGCAAAACATCCACCACCAACCCAAGTGTCTTAGAAGAAGAAAAAAACGACTCAACATGATGACTCAAGCATATAATCAAACCTAAAGCTGCATCCAATCAACAGAACTTCCCACAAAAGTCACATTTGACTTAATTGAACTGACCTTAGCAACTTGAATATTGATGGAATCAGGAATCTCTCGTTGCAGCAGCACGATACCAGCATTCCTCACGATCTCAAGCTCATCATCGCTCATCGTCTCAGGCCAGCCTCTCATATTAGCACCACCAACGATAATGATCGAGTTCTGACCGTCCGATTGCAGCATCACCACCGCGTGTCCCGTCGGCTCGTCCGTCACCGACTTCACGTAGTCCAAGTGGACTCCACACCCTTCCCCCAACGCACCTGCGATCAGCTTCCCGTGCGCATCATCTCCCAGACGACCGACGAAGTAAGTAGGATAAAGCAGCTTCGCTCCACACGCCGCCTGGTTCGCTCCTTTTCCTCCGGCGAGCGTTTGCCCTGTCTTGGCCGAAATCGTCTCCCCTTCCTTTGGCAATCTATCGATCTCCACGTAGATATCGGCGTTCGCAGATCCCACGACCACCAGCGGCGGAGAGTGGGCTTTTAAGGTCGGTTTAGCATTCCGATTTGCCGATGGATCGACGGAGAGCGAGAGAACACGGAGGGATCTTCTGGGAAGAGGGCGGGAGAATCGAGATGGGATTGGATTCACAATGTTGATCGGAGGCTTCGCTCCATTGAATTTGACGTTTGCATGGAAACTATTCGACTGAGAAAGTGAAATCCCTTTCATCATCGTCGTCGTCGTCGTACGCTTTTTCGCCGGAGTCAACGCAGAAATTCTCTTTTTTTTTTTTATCTTTTTTTTACTACAAATGAGATAAACTCTGTGATGCTATTTGATTCGAACTCGAAGTATTCAGTTAAAGAGTCATTAGACTCGCGTCATTCTTACGTGAAAGTCACGCTCTCCAACCGTACCAAGGATAAACCGGATTTTGATTTTTCCTAAGTTATTAATTCAAGTATCTACTGTCATTGGTACGATGACGCATGCAATGGCCTAAGCAACTAACAAAAAAAAATATGTATTAGCGTAAGACATTAATTTCTCGCAATATGTTCTGAATATGTTGAGAAGAATCGGAAAATTTAATCCGAGTAACTATATTATTTATAAAAATAAAAAAAAAATTGAACAAGAACTAACAATAATATTTGACTTATAAATTTACAAATCTCATGTATCAAATACGCATATTTGTAAAAAAAAAAAAAAGAAATACCCATATTCAATAGTACTTTAATAGCACTACTAAACTATATGATAGTATATAATCCACTGCGCCAAAAGGAAAGCAATATGAAATCATTATTCTGATGCGAAGAAAGGAACCAAAAAAAACTAAAGTAGTTGAATCAAAATTGTTCTCAATAATATAATTTTTAATTTTTATAAGGACAAGCAAAACGCGATTCCAAATCCCTATAAATTACCGATCATAGTTCTCTTCTATACAGTAGTCTTCACAACACAATTAGTAGATACGAAAAAACCACGAGAGAGAGAAAAAACAAGGTCTTAGTGAGTTTAATCAAAGAGCAACAATGGCTGACGAGGTGATTCTTTTGGATGTCTGGGCGAGTATGTTTGGGATGAGGACGAGGATCGCTCTGTTGGAGAAAAAAGTCAAGTACGAAAGTAGAGAACAAGATCTGTGGAATAAGAGCTCCTTGCTCCTCGAGATGAACCCGGTTCATAAGAAAATCCCGGTTCTCATTCACAATGGTAAACCGGTGTGTGAATCTCTCATCCAGATCGAGTACATCGACGAGACTTGGCCCGGCGAAAACCCACTCCTTCCTTCTGATCCTTACCAAAGAGCTCATGCCAAGTTCTGGGGTGATTTCATCGACAAAAAGGTATTCTCAATTTTTTAAAAAAATATATATTCGTCTGCTTGTATGAATTTAATTTTGGTTCAATTTTTGGTTTATCCGGTTGTTAGAAGTCTGAACCAAAGAAAAAATGTTTGTAATTTGATTTAATTTTGGTTAGGTTTGAATGCAAATCTTGGCTTGGTTTCCGTTTAAGTGTCTTGGACTGGTTTGGTTTGATTTTTTCTCCACCATATATATTAATTCGAACGTTTCAACCAAAATGGATCAGGTGAATGTTACGGCGAGGAGGATTTGGGCGACGAAAGGTGAGGAGCAAGAAGCATCCAAGGACTTAATCGAGATATTCAAGACGCTAGAGTCCGAGCTTGGAGACAAGCATTACTTCGGAGGCGAGACGTTCGGGTATGTGGATATAGCTCTCATCGGCTTCTACAGCTGGTTTGGGGTCTACAACAAGTTTGGGAATATCAGTCTCGAATCAGAGTGTTCGAAGTTGACTGCTTGGGCCAAAAGGTGTTTACAGAGAGAGAGCGTCGCTAAAGCCCTGCCTGAGTCGGAGAAGGTCACTGCGTTCATTTCCGAGCGTCTTGGCGTCGAGTAAATCCTCGTCATTGCTATGTTGTTCTATGTCTGCTCTTGTTATTGAAAAAAAAAGTTCATGTCTGCATAATAATACGATTCTGTGTTGAATCCGATGGTCGGTTGTTTTTTTTTTTTTAATCTTCAGTGTATTTGGAAATAAAAATTTATAACGTGGAAGAGCCAATAATAAAGAATGTATGTAAAATCAAATCATGATTGAACTTAGATCATATTACGTGTTTGGTTGAAAACACATTTAAGTTTTTAAGACATCCAAAATGTAAAACTTACTCAGCTTAAGCTGCTAATTTAACCAGTTAGTTCGGCCCATGGACCTCACCCGCCCCGGGGAGGGGAGTAGTGGACTTAAAAATCTTTATCCAGAAAATACCAACAGGTTTTGTTTTTTTACAAATGAAAGTTACATGGTTATGGTTAGATAATAAAAGAAAAACGATAAACCTAAGACCACTAAATTGGCATTGTTCGACCAGTTTAAAAAGATATACCTCAGGTAGTAATTTCTCATGTCGTATCCTAAATATTTTGAAATTAAAGCTACCATTTCAAGCTTCCATTAATGTATTTGGAATGAGCGAAACTCTAGGCTTCACCTCGGTTCCTTTCACCCAGCAAGCGCTCTAGTCATTGACATCCAGAATATCATCCGCTGTCCTGTTATCAAGCTCGACAGTCACATTTCGAACAGCATGGTTCTCTACGTTTCAAAGTTAATCGCTCGTGTGCTTTGTCTCTCTCTCTCGTTCACTAGTATGGTATAGTGTTATCGTTGTATTACTTATCTATTACAGTAAAATAAAATGGTATCTTTTCTTATTTTTGTCCGACCGGTAAAGAAGATGCTTGTTGTTGTTAATGAATGTTATTATGAATTCAACCATGCCGTTTGACCGCTAATTGAAATCCACCGTCGAAAGTTCCGATGACGTAAGCAGTGGCGTAATCAACTGTCGTTCTTGTGAATTATGTGGTCAACATCTTAAATAAAGCAGTCTCTGTGAGTTGAATTGGTTAGATAATACATTTTGAGGTAAAATATAATAGTAAAATATATATAGTAGTAAAATTAAGGAATTAACAAAAGTAGATGGTTAAATGACTATACAATCTTTATTTCTATTTTTTTATATTTTTCACTTTTAATTTTTACTTTTTGTTTTTGATAATTAGCTATATAATTTACATAAAAACTATAATCAGAATATTTAACTATAAACGATACTTATAATTTTATCTGATACATATAAATTGAAATTATATGCATAATTAAGTAAACTATAATATTATTATAATACTTATCTATTTTAAAATATAATTAACTATTTTAAAAATAAATTTATTATATTTTCTAATATATTTAAATATTACGTATCAAATTTTTATACACTCTCTTATCAAAATATACATACATATCATTTCAAATATGCTTAACTACCTATTTTAAAATATAAAAACTATTTTTCAACATAAATATATAGTTTGAGTTAATTATATATTTTTATCGAATATATCAAACTATTTTCAAATATACTTAAAACTATATTTCAATATTCAACTATTTTAAAAATATTGTTAACTATTTAAAAACATATTTCACTATTTTAAATATATAGTTAACTATATTTAAAACATATTTCAATATTTTAAATATATAGTTAACTATTTTATAAACATAGTTAATTATTTTAAAACATAGATAACTATTTCAAAATTATAGTTACATATTATATAGTTTCTAGTTTAAAAATTATAAATTATATATGATATAATTTATTATTTTATTGTTAACTATGCTATACAAATTATAATTTCAAATCATATGTCAATTATATATGATATAGTCTAGTATTGTAATAGTGTTATAATTTACTTAATGAAACATATAATTTGAAATTATATGTATCACATAAAGTTATAAGTATATTTTATAGTTAACTATTCAGATTGTAGTTGTTTATTTAAATTATATAGTTAACTATTTTGATTATAGTTGATTATTTAAATTATGTATCTAAATATCAATATTTTAATTATAATATATTGTGAAAATAGTAAACATATGTTAGTAACCAGCTGTTCTTGAAAAAAAAATATAATTATTTTTTAGAAAAATGATCATTAATCTAATTATTACAAACAAAAAAACAAAAAGAAAAAGAAAAAAAGAAAAAAGAAAAAGCAAAAGCAAAATCAAAATCAAAAGAAAAATCTAAAGGATATAAAAAATATTTTTTTACTTACTTTTGGTATAATTTGATACGATACATATTAATTTTCTAATTAAAAGTTGAAAATATATTATTCAGCCCTATTTCCTTTAAATATAAATAAATAAACATTAAAGAACTGAGTAGGTCCATCCATTTGCACCTCTTGGAGATTGAACTATTTTGAGAAACTTTTAATTTGAATTTCGTAACAACATATTCGAAAGAAACTGAAAATGAAAGTTTAACACAGTAAGTACAAATACCCTTCGATACACTCATATTCAGAAACACATTAAAGTCAGAGATTGAATTAATTTCATCAATACTTTCATTAGCATTTTCAATACTATGAAGGTAAAAAACTTTAGAATTGACCGAACATTTCTCATTAGCTATACATTAAAGTAAAGAGATCTCTCTTCTTAATGTTAAAGCTAACAAAAAGGAAATGTTCAGTCAATTCAGACGTCTATAACTTTAATAGTAGTATATTAATGCTTTAATGGGAATAATATACTGTATATATCTATTTGGAAATTAGTGGGGAAGTTAATGCATTTATGTATGACTTTGGGAAGCAAATAGTGATTCAATCTCTATAAAATAGAGAAACTTGGTTCTCTTCACCACACACTTGAAAAGACACAAAACAAACAAATAAAAATATCTCAGTGAGCTTAAATATAAAGAGCAACAAATGGCGGACGAGGTGATTCTTCTGGATTACTGGCCAAGTATGTTCGGAATGAGGACGAGGATTGCTCTGGAGGAGAAAAACATCAAATTCGACTACAGAGAACAAGATCTTTTCAATAAAAGCTCGATTCTCGTCGAGATGAACCCGGTTCATAAGAAAATCCCGGTTCTCATCCACAATGGTAAACCGGTCTGTGAATCTCTCATACAGGTCGAGTACATCGACGAGACTTGGCCAGGTCAAAACCCACTCCTTCCTTCTGATCCTTACCAGAGAGCTCAGGCCAAGTTTTGGGGTGATTTCATCGACAAAAAGGTAAAAGAAAAAGATTGAACTTGTTTTATAGGGCAAGAAAACGACATTAGTGTTTGGTTTGTTCTGATTCAACAATTGTGGTTAGGTGTATGGTCCGACGAGGTTGATATGGGGAGCGAAAGGCGAGGAGCAAGAGGCGGGGAAGAAGGAGTTCATCGATGTGCTCAAGACGCTAGAGTCCGAGCTCGGAGACAAGACTTACTTTGGAGGCGAAACGTTCGGTTATGTGGATATAGCCTTCATCGGGTTCCGCTGCTGGTTTGACGCATATGAGAAACTTGCGAATTTTAGTATCGAAGCAGAGTGTCCAAAGCTGGTTGCTTGGGCTAATAGGTGTCTGAAGAGAGAGAGTGTGGCTAAGTCTCTTCCTGATTCAGAGAAGATCACTCAGTACGTTCCTGAGCTAAAGAAAAAACTTGGTATCGAGTAAATCTGCTATTATGGATTCTGTTCTGTCTTTATTTTGTTTTCCGTTTTTTTCAAGTTTCTGTGTTTGTTTCTGCTCTGTTTCAAGTCATGAGAATAATACAAATATCCTCCAATGGTTTCATTACGAGAAATGCTTCAATGGTTCAACCCAAACTGGCCCCGCTTGATTAATATTTCGGGCCGAATACGTTAGATCCAAATAGTACAACGACCTTTCCAAAGGCCAAGGGCATCAAATCCCTCATTTTTAGGGAATCAAATCCTAATTTTGAAGACTTGATAATGGTTTAGTCCAATAATAAATTCTCAAAAAATTTGAAAAAATATATAATTTATAATATAATCTTTAATATTTAATATTAATAAATGTTACTAATCATTATAAAAAATCATAAATAAATATAGAACATATATTTAATATATTAGTATCTTGGTAAGTAATTTGTGTTAACTTTGTTTGAATACATATTTATTTAATGTAAAAATTATTTAGCGTATTTTTATCCCCAAAATTTAATTTTTTAATATTATAAATAATTTTTTTTTGTTTTATATTTTTAAAATTTGTTTTTAATATTATAAAACATTTTTAATTTATTTATTTTAATATGTTTAAATTTTTAAAATTAATTTTAGTATATTTGTGAATGATATAAATACAGAGATCAAGTAAAAAATAAAAAAACATTTTAAATAGTAAAATTTCAAATTGACCGTATGTATATTTTATTATTGTCTGGAATAATTTTAAATAACAATTAATTTTAAAAAATAAAAAAACATTTATGGTTTTTTTAATTCTGGCACATTTAGCCAAACTATATTTACTAGTACAGAGAGTATTTTTATATTGTAACAATATGAAGTGCATAACTAAACAAGCCATGCAGCTGGAGTAGATTAGTGCCACGTAAATAATTTAATACCAAATAATGGTTTAGTGATCATATTTTATACAGCCTTTCTTTAAGCAAAGCTGCAATAAGGGCCCACTTTCTCTGGATTAAATGATTAATAAACAACCACTAGTACTATTTAAAAATTCTCAATAATACAAATATACAATGATACAACGATATTTTTTTTAAAGACTGTGGCTTCCATCTCCGTGTCCGTGTGTTGACTGTCTTGGGCATATCCGCTATAAATTACAGAACCTTGGTTCTCTTCACCATACACTTAAAAGTCACAAAACAATCAAATAAATAATTTTTTTTCAGTGAGCTTAAGCATTAGTAAATGGCGGATGAGGTGATTCTTCTGGATTACTGGCCGAGTACGTTCGGAGTGAGGACGAGGATTGCTCTAGAGGAGAAAAACATTAAATTCGACTACAGAGAACAAGATCTATTCAATAAAAGCTCCTTACTCCTCGAGATGAACCCGGTTCATAAGAAAATCCCGGTTCTCATCCACAATGGTAAACCCGTCTGTGAATCTCTCATACAGGTCGAGTACATCGACGAGACTTGGCCAGGTGAAAACCCACTCCTTCCTTCTGATCCTTACCAAAGAGCTCAGTCCAAGTTTTGGGGAGATTTCATCGACAAAAAGGTAAAAGAAAAGATTGAAGTTTTTTTTATAAGGCAAGAAAATCGGCACTAGTGTTTGGTTTAATCTGATTCAACAATTGTGGTTAGCTGTATGGTCCGACGAGTTTGATCTGGGGAGCGAAAGGCGAGAAGCAAGAGGCGGGGAAGAAGGAGTTCATCGAGATGCTCAAGACGCTAGAGTCCGAGCTCGGAGACAAGACTTACTTTGGAGGCGAAACATTTGGTTATGTGGATATAGCCCTCATCGGATTCTACAGCTGGTTTGATGTATATGAGATACTTGCGAATTTCAGCATCGAAGCGGAGTGTCCAAAGGTGATTGCTTGGGCTAAAGGGTGTCTGAAGAGAGAGAGTGTGGCTAAGTCTCTTCCTGCTTCGGAGAAGATTACTAAGTACGTTCCTGAGCTAAAGAAAAAACTTGGCATGGAGTAGATCTGTTATTATTTACTTTCTGTTCTGTCTTTTCTTTTTTTTGTTCCTTAACTTTTTCAGTTTCTGTTTTGTTTCTGCTCTATTTCAAGTCATCATAATAATACAAATATCCTCCAATGGTTTCATGACGAGAAATGCTTCAATGGTTCAACCCAAACTGGCCCGGCAATATTAATATTTCGGGCCGAATACGTTCCTATCCAATAGTAAAACGGGCTTTCCTAACTAGCCCTGAAATAAAATCAGTTTCGGTTTCTGTTTTCTTCCTCCTGTTTATTTCTTTTAATAATGCAAAATAACTCGGAGGTTGTTGTATTGCGTTATGAGTTTGTTCATGGGTCTTTGAAACCCGATTCGAAAAACAGTTTGATGCTAAACCAAGGTATTCGGTAAACTGAGATCGAGCGGAAAGGAACAGCTATGATCGGAGCTTCATTATTTTAAAGAGTGGACTGTATTCGTTTTTAATGTCAATAAAAAGAACATCTAACAAGTTTGAACCGAAACAAGAGTGCAACGAAGATTAAATATATGTAACAGGTACCATTTAAACGTGGTTCGATAATGTATTAGGTGAGATTGTTAACTAACAAACAAAAAAGTATTAGGTGTCTTCAGACAGACAAAAATTCTTAGATTACATTTATAATTTATTAGTTAAAGNCGTGGAATTTTTTTTAAAGTTTTTTTTTTTTTTTTTTTTTTTTGAATTGCAATGATGGGTTTGGGCCTAGGCCCTAATCCCACCCTTGGCCCGGGATCAGCCTTTGTTAATACCATTAAATGGTTATTTATTTTTTTGGTACCACCGGGGATTGAACTAGGAGCACAATAAGGGATATTTATTTTAAAGTTATTGCATGTATCCCTCCTTTCTTTTTTTGGTAAAGCACATGATTTACGTTTTTACGTTTCCATTTCACAAAAATGCATCATTTAAATATCCCTTATCTTGATGCCAAAAAAAAAAAAAGATATCCCTTATCTTCTTTTTTTAACATTTAAATATTCCGTATCTCCTATTTCAATTTTCTTCCGTTCATAATACATAGATATAATAATTCTATCATCTATCAAATTCTTTTATTTGATTGTAGTAAAAAAGAGAGAATTTTCTCTAAAATTGACAATAACATCTAATTTATTAGTTTAAAAAAAATAAAATTGTTATCTCTAATTTTATTTAAATATTATTTTTTATATTGCAACAACGCGAAATGCATAACTAATTAAACCATGCAGCTTGAATAGACTAGTGCCACGTTAATAATTGAATACCAAATAATTGTGTAATGATCATACTTTATATAGCCTTTCTTTAAGCAAGGTTGCAAAAGAAAAACCCATTTTCTCTGAATAAAAAAACAGCTACTAGTGTTATTAAAAGTTCTCATCACAGACCATACATTGATATTTTTTAGAAGACTGAATTCATTATCTTTTTGTTGGGAATATCTCTATAAATTACAGAACCTTGGTCCTCTTCACCAAACACTTAAAAAGACACAAAACAAACAAATAAATATTTTTTCAGTGAGCTTAAATATCAAGAGCAACAAATGGCGGACGAGGTGATTCTTCTGGATTACTGGCCGAGTATGTTCGGAGTGAGGACGAGGATTGCTCTAGAGGAGAAAAACATCAAATTCGACTGCAGAGAAGAAGATCTATGGAATAAGAGCTCCTTGCTCCTCGAGATGAACCCGGTTCATAAGAAAATCCCGGTTCTCATCCACAATGGTAAACCGGTCTGTGAATCTCTCATACAGGTCGAGTACATCGACGAGACTTGGTCAGGTGAAAACCAACTCCTTCCTTCTGATCCTTACCAAAGAGCTCAGGCCAAGTTTTGGGGAGATTTCATCGACAAAATGGTAAAAGAAAAACATTTTGAAGCTCGAAGCTTTCTTAAGGCATAAAATATCGATGCTACTGTTTGCTTTAACTTGATTTAAGAATGTGGTTAGGTGCCTGGTCTAATAAGGTTGATGTGGGGAACGAACGGCGAGGAGCAAGAGGCCGGGAAGAAGGAGTTCAAGGAGATGCTCAAGACCCTAGAGTCCGAGCTTGGAGACAAGACTTACTTTAGAGGTGAAACGTTCGGTTATGTGGATATAGCTCTACTTGGGTTTTATTGCTGGTTTGACGCTTTTGAGAAGTTTGGGAATTTTAGCATCGAAGCAGAGTGCCCCAAAATTATTGCTTGGGCTAAAAGGTGTGTGAAAAGAGACAGTGTGGCTAAGTCTCTCCCTGAGTCAGAGAAGATCACTAAGCTCGTTCCTGAACTCAAGAAAAAAAAGAGGATCGAGTAGATCTTTTATAATCTAATCTTTGTTCTGTTCTGTTCTCTTTTCTCTTTCTCTTCTTCCAGTTTCTGTGTTGTTTCTGCGCTGTTTCAAGTCATCATAATAATACAAACATCTTGCGAGGTGGTTTGGGAGTTAATTAGCGCATGTGTCATCTGTGTTTAATTATATTGTGTTTCTAGTAATTCGAAATAATTGTGAGGTTGTATGAGTTTTGTGTTGTATTTCGTTATAAGTTAATGGGTCTTTGAAACCAAAATTGAAAAAAAAAAGTTTAATGGTAAGCCAAAGTCTAATTCGGTAAACCGAAATCAAACGGAAAGATCACCCTATAAAATAAAATTTTGAAGTTGGGACTTCAATATTTTAAAGAGTGAATGATATATATCATCTGTCTATTTTTGTTGTTGTTGATTGTTATTGAAAAAACTAATAACTTGAATCGAAACAGAAATGCAATGGAATTAAAATTTATGTAAGGGACACCATTAAAACGTGATTCGAGATAAAAGAAAGATTAGTAACAAAAAAAAAGTATAACGTGAGATTCATTTTTTCTTTTTTTTTGATAAAAGTTACGAGTTTCTTAGATTGTATATCTATAATTTATTAGTTAAAAGTTAAAGCACGTAAAACTAGGAAAATGAGGCAAGAGGTTCCTCCGCATTCTTAAATTTGGCATAAAACGATCTGCATTGGTAAAAAGCTATGAAAATTTTCAAAAAAAAAATATTACTATTCTAATAATTTTCTTTTTATAAAGAAGATATTTTAGAGAGAATTTGCTCAAAAACAAGATTTGGAAACTAAACTAGTTTTTCAGCAGAGAGAGAAAATCCTTTTACTAAATGGTATAAGGGTACCTGATAAAGTGATGTGTCAAATAGAGTGAGTAAAACTGCCGGACGACTGCGAGTGGAGAAGAACTGTAAGTGGAGTTAATGAGAAATCAATGATTTGATTGTTACTGAACAATTAATGCATGTTTTGATGGATTGAATAAAAAAATAATTTAATAAATGTCTAGAAAGGAGAAAACAAGTATATGGGGACGTAAAGGTTTAACCTCGTCTATATACATATGGCTAACGTACATGTGTTTTTAGATAACGTGATATGAAATGACGTTGCATGTAATTAGATGTTTAATGCATGTATTATTGTATGTGGTCTCTTACGTGTTGATGTAGATTGCATATTGAAACATTTACGTTGGTATATATTACATGTAATTAGATGTTTAAAACATATATTATTGGATGTAGTATGATATGTGTAGATGTACATTGCGACATGAAATATTTACATTGATATATTTATATTTATATATTATCACATGTAATATTAATAGATGAATATGCTGCTATATATATATTAATTAGATGCAAAATAGACGTGTAATTAATTTGTTACACGTGTAGTTAATTTATTACACACATAACTAATTTGTTTCACATGCATATATAGGTAGTTTAGTAATTAATTTCTTATACGTGTAAAAAAAACACGTAGCATGAAAAATAAACATACTGATAGTTCATAAATTAATTTGTTACACATGTACGAAAACATATAGCATGAAAATTAAATAAGTAGTAATGCTAAGTAGTAAGAATATAAAGAAAAAACATACAAATACACTCATAGTTCACTAATAAATTTGTTAGACGTGTAAGAAAACATGTAGTATGAAACACGTATAATAATTGATTTCATACCAGGGATGTTCCGGCTGAGTTGAGTCGGCGAGACGGCGAGTCAGTCCACCGATAAAATCTTCTTCATCTTCACTTCTCGCGTCTTCCGTATCAATGGAGTCACTGAAAGAAATATTATTCAGCGTCTTTTTAGTTTCATACTTGATTTATTCTAAACATCAACAACAAGTAATTCATGGACATAAAGTATAAGATTCTTTAGCTATGTATTTCAGGAGAAAGAAAACGAAATGGGTCAAGAGAAAACAAACCTGGTTAAAAATTATAAGTCAAAGAAAGTCCACAAAATGATACAAATGAAGAGATGCTTTGATGGAAGAAGACAACAAAAAAAAGAAGAAAAGAATCCGGAAAAGTGGAAATGAGGAGAAAATTCTGAAAATCTTGAATGAGATTTGATGTCTAGAATTAGATGGAAACGTGAGAGAAAACAATAATTGGAGAATCTTATGAAATCATAATCTCTCCATCCATATATGTTATCCGTGTGGAGAAAGAGAGAATGATGTGTTATATTAAATGAAGAAGAACAAATAAAAAATATTGAACATTAGTTATTTTATGATCTTGCGCGTGAGGGTAAAATAGGCTAAACCATTGGCCAAATATTTTCATTGTCTCGGTCAGGAAACCATCTTGTTGAAAAATTAATTTGCTTTCAAAATTATACCTTTCACCCAATTCTCTCGATATTTTATTATCAAATTACACATGTTGTATGCGTTTTTTCATTTTTTGGGTTAGTTTCTCATTTGAAACACTGATTATGTCATTTCTTGTTCTTTTTCATTTTTTAATAATATTTGATGGGGGGAAACTCTGAAAACCTATTACATGTCCTAAAGCAACTATTCCAAAACATGGCAGTTGCCACGATGGTTTGACTATTCATTTGGATAGAAATACTACCTTTAACAGGCTGGTTTCTTGGGGTTTAGATGTAGAAATTCCAAGAAATCCCACCTTTAACATATCTACTGTTATGGCAATGACGTTGAATCGCGTGACCATCTATATTTCGACTGTATTCTTTTCAACTCAAATTTGGCAAGGTCTGATGCACAAGCTTGGAGCTTCACAATGCTCCTTCAAACTGGGACAAATTTTCACTGGATCCCTTTGGCGACTACTTCCTCTGTTCGTCACAAACAAAATTCAGTTTGAAAATGCGATGGAAATGTTTGTAGTGATACGTTTGATCATGACATTTAATTTATTGGTTTGTATTAATGGTATTGTTATGTATCACTTATCATCCTATCAAAATATTAGTATTGCACGTTGTTGTCAAAGCCAAAACCAAAAATTTTAAAATATCGGCCGACAAAACGTATAAATAACTTTTAATTATTTTTTTGACAGGTTTTGGTTCCACGGTATAACAAATTATTTACGAACGTAATTAAACAGCCAATGGAGCTGGAGTAGCATTAAGAAGACCCAGATTAATGCCACGTTATAATTTAATACCAAACTGATAGTAATGGTAATGGCCACAATATTAAGTCAAACTTTATAGCCTTGCTTTAAGCAAAAGCGCACTTTCCGAGATTGAAAATACGTACAGTACTATTGATATGATTTAATAATAAATTATCAATTATATAGTGATATCTCCGTCCGAATCGAATCGAGATGTTAGTTGATTTGAATCGGATGTATAATCCCTTATTGATTTCATTACATATTGATTCAAATCGGATGTATATATATAATTAAGTCGTGGCGTAAACGTGAACAACAGAGTCCACATATTCTATAAGGAAAAACTATTTTACATTAAGAAAACGAATCATGTCATGTTACGTGGAGCGCTAAACTAGGAAACCTTAGTCCGTGGACTCTATAAAAACCAGAAAAAATACCAATCTCTCTTATCTCCAGCCTACATTTGCAAGAAAAACAATAATAAGTGCGTACGTAGTTGAAAACAGTTGTTGATCAATCAGAGCTAAACCGGATCTCCTAAAAAATGGCCGACGAAGTGATTCTTCTTGATTATTGGCCAAGCATGTTCGGGATGAGGACGAAGATGGCTTTGGCTGAGAAAGGAGTGGCGTATGAGTACAAGGAGACAGATCCTTGGGTTAAGACTCCTTTGCTCCTCGAGATGAATCCGATTCACAAGAAAATTCCGGTTCTCATCCACAAAGGTAAACCGATCTGTGAATCTCTTATCCAGCTCGAGTACATCGACGAGGTTTGGTCCGGTACATACCCAATGCTCCCCTCTGATCCTTACCAGAAAGCTCAAGCTAGATTCTGGGGAGATTTCATCGACAAAAAGGTCAAAACTCCTCCTTTGATTTGATATTTGATCTTTTAAGTAGAGAACCCGAACAACTAGGGTTTTAGATTCGTATTTTTGCCAACAGTTTCTAAAGATTTATAACTTTGATGTTTCTTTGTGTGCGTTCAGTTTTACGACCCATCATGGAAAGTATGGGGAACAAAGGGAGAAGACCAAGTTGCAGCCAAGAAAGAATTGCTCGAACATTTCAAGACACTTGAAACAGAGCTTGGAGACAAAACTTACTATGGTGGTGAAGTATTTGGATTCGTAGACATTGCGTTCATGGGCTATTACAGTTGGTTCAAAGCAATGGAGAAATTTGGTGAATTCAGTATCGAAACAGAGTTCCCAAAATTGACTCAGTGGACCAAGAGGTGCTTGGAGAGAGAGAGCGTCGTAAAGGCATTGGCTGATTCTGATAAGATTATCGAGTATGCTTATGTCCTCAGGAAGAAATTCGGAGCCGAGTAAATCTTTTCATGTTGCCGAAATTAGTCTGAACACATCAGAAAAAGATGGTTCGGTGTCCGGAAGACTCTGTTATGTTCTGTTTTTATGTGAAATTTGTATTTTCTTTGGGTTTTTGTACTTTCCAGTTTCTAAAAGCATGATAATCCATAATAAAATAAAGAAATGTTTTTTCTTTTACTTTTACGCTTAGTATGATATGAATTACTGGAATTGTTTGTAATCAAATGAAGAAAAACGATTTGAAAATCTGAATGACTTTAGATATTATTAAATTAGTTTTTTTTTCTTCGTTAGGTATACAAAATTGTTTGTATATTTGGGTTTTGATTGGTAAACATTATAGAGTAAAATAAAGGAAAAGTAAGTGAAATTTTGTTTAAGTTTACCAATTTCAGTTAAAACTTTTCCACTTATTTTATATGGTGAAAAATTTTCAACTGAAAAAAACAAAATCACTTGATAGAAACTTTTTTTTTTACTTCATTTTACTCCATTTACTCTAACTTGGTTTCCAGTCACAGCCTTGATATTTTTCTTTCTCTATCAATTATATCAATATCATCTGACACTGACACCCATAGCCAATAATTGATCCATTTCCAATTAAAATATATAGAGCTTGATGTTTCACTTACTAATTCTGATTTTCATAATGAAATACTATGTAATAATGTACAACAAACCCAATTAATAAGTAGTTTGTTAAAAAAAAAAAAACCAATATGTAAAGTTCTTATATATTTCTTGACTTATCATTATCGGTGCGGCTTCTGAATTAACTGCAAAAGAATGTTATGTGACAATGTACATTTTCTTTGAATTTAAATGATTGATCTCTATAATAGCCAAGAGACTATAACACTACCATAATTTTTTCTTTCTTTCTGAATTAACTGCAAATGAATGTCTTAATTGAAGAGACTATATTTTTTTTTCATATATGAGCCATTTTAGGTTTAACATTAAGAAGAATAAAAAAAGAAATGGTCACTTTTGACTTATTTAGTATGAAATGTGTATCTCAATGTGTATTCACAAGATGAAATATATCCACTTTGATATGCTCAAATTATCCTTAGAGTTACTNTAGAGTTACTCTCTCAAATTAAGATATCGATGTAATACTTAGGGGTCGAATTCCACAGAGACTCAAGATTCACACAATAGATTATCGGTTATCGAATTAAGCTAAACAAGAATGATTATAAATAAAACAGAATGCAGTAAAATCGGTTTGTGAGATCAATAAAGAGAAACGTCAG
>OVBI01002110.1:0-24082 GCA_900406495.1 Sisymbrium altissimum | reverse complement strand
GAGAAAAGAGAAGAGATGGGGCTCCTTATATAGGGGAGGAAGGGAGAACTGTAACCTAAAANGAGGTGAAACCTAGATGTTTCCAATGTGAGACTTTTTAAAATAGGAACTTGGGCTTTTTATTTTATCTGGGCTTAAATTGATCCAAAGAAATACTTAAAAAGAAATGGGCCGGGTTAGGGAATTTGGGTCGTTACATCCTTAGCTTCGGAACGAGTGATCCTTCCTATTATCTCTGGTTCATCTTCTGGTCCCTTAGCTGCCGTGTTTTCCTTAGCCAGCTCCTTAGCTCTGGAGCGAGTGATCCTTCCTGCTATCTCCGGTTCATCCTCTGATCCCTTAGCTGTTGTGCTATCCACGATCATATCAACCATTGAGAAGTAAACTCAAACTTCCACTCCAATGCCCATTTCCTCATACTAAACATCAACTCATCTTTGTTCTTTAAATACTTATTCTCATGTATATCATTAACCCCATGTCTTGTGGAGGATGGTGATAATCCATATTGAACTGGAGGAAAATCAGGAATATGATGCAGAAGAACTGAAGGTTTGCTTTTATTAGACGTTGAGGATATGTTGTTGTTATCCCCTGAAGCTGAAAAGTCATTACCAGTTCGTTTCTGCAAAATTAAGAATTATTAGAACATAGTTAGGAAGCATTAGTACATATTTACGAAGTGTATGAAGAATAGTTAGAAAAACAAAAAGTATAAACTGCAATTTAGGAAGCATTAGTACGTATTTAGGAAGGGTATGACGAATATACCTGTTTCTTTCCACAAGTCTTAGGGTGTGACTGGTAACCAAAGGAATTGTAGGGAACAAATAATTCCTCTTCATTCCCAAACAATTATACCATTCACAAGTAATTTTTATTACAGCTCATTCCTCCTCATTCTTTTTTTTGCAGAGAATTATAGAGTAAAATAATTACTCATCAAACTTGGAAATGAACAATATTAATTAAATATTCCAATCCATTCCTATTATTTTATTTCTTTTTGTTCTTTTCCTCTTTATTCCTATTATTTTTTTAAGGTTACCAGTCACACCCTTAATGGGTCTATTTTCAGCAGTTGAAGATGTAATGTTATTATCTCCTGACGCTGAAAAGTCGTTACTTGTTCTTTCCGGCAAAATTGGAAAGAATTAGTACATATTTAGGAATGATTACTACATATTTAGGAAGGACATGACGAATATACATGTTGCTTTCCACGAACCTTATGACATTTTGCTTGAGAATCTCCACATACATTTCCTTGCAACTGAGACCTCCTAATGTCATCCATTTCACAAAAATCTTCGTCGTTTGTGGCGTTCATGGGTCTATTATCAGCATTTGAAGATGTAATGTTGTTTTCTCCTGACGCTGAAAAGTCATTACCAGTTCTTTCCTGCAAAATTGGGAAGAATTAGTACGTATTTAGGAAGAATTAGTACATATTTAGGAAGGGTATGACGAATATACATGTTGCTTTCTACGAGCCTTATGACTTTTTGCTTGAGAATCTCCACATACATTTCCTTGCAACTGAGACCTCCTAATGTCATCAATTTCACAAAAATATTCGTTGTTTGTGGCGTTAATGGGTCTATTATCAGCAGTTGAATATGTAATGTTGTTTTCTCCTGACGCTGAAAAGTCATTACCAGTTCTTTCCTGCAAAATTTGGAAAAGTTAGTACATATATAGGAAGGGTATAATGAATAGTTACGAAAACAAGACGCATAAACGTTATGAGGATGTCTACCTATTGTTTTCCATGAGTGTTATGCCTTACTTCTTGTGAATCTCCACATAAGAGTGTCCTCTTGATGTTATCCACTTCTATAAAGTCTACATTGTTTGTTGAGTTAACGTTATCAGCAGGAGAAATATTACACTGCTCCCTCACCGAAGAAGAAAATACAATTAGAGAAAATTTAAGAAGATATTTAATATAATTAGGAAGCCATCCACGAAACGATTGCTTACATTAACACATAATCTACTGAACTCCCCCTGATCCAACTGCGATTTGATCAAGTTGATAAAAGTTCTTAAATTTCAATCATTTCTTACACATACTGGAGGGGAATCTTCAAAAACAGATTTCATCTTCAAGCTTATACCATAGGTAAAAAATATTTCACTGTTTTGAATTTGGGAATCTTCCTTCACCATCTCGACTAAATCTTTGTAGTTGACGTCATCATCAGTATCCAAAATTGAAGCATCGTTCTTTCTGTCAGCAACAAATTTCCAAGACTCTCCTTTCGCTTCCCAAATCCCACGAACACAATAGATTTTCCCAATTGCAAACTTGAATTGAACGATTGAATAGAATCACGATATGAATGATTCCGACTCACACAATCGAATATGAAAAATTGAAAAGAATCACAATGATTGACGATGATTGACGACGAATCAGGATGATTCAAACATCGAACGAGATTGAAGAGAGAATTGAAAAGAGATTGAAGATTGGAAATCAAATCAGATCAACGAAGCAACAACAAAATCGATTCGAATCTCGTCGACGGCGAGAGATTCGAATTTTTTCGACGGCGAGAGAGAGGATTTTGTAGACGGGGAGAGAGAGGATTTCGTCGATGGCGAGAGAGAGGATTTGTTTAAGTCTCTTTTATTTGTTATGTTTTGGGAAGGAAGGGTACAATAGTAATTTAAACCCTTTAATGAAACATTTTTGTCATATCTTCTTTCCAAAAATATTTTGGTCACAAACTTTCCAATAGGTATTATTTTAGCGTATTTCTTATTTAAAAATTTTAACTTATTAATTTTTTTCTGGACAACTAACTAATTTATAGATTTTTTTAAAAAAACTTCATAGTTTTATTTACTTTCAAAATATTGTTTATTTACTTTATTAACCACCCGCAACCGCAAACACTGGCGGAAAACAGCTTTTGGATTTTAGCGGTATAAAGTGGTATAAAGCAGTATAAAGTAGTTTTTATTATTGTTATTAAACGGTATCAACCGCTACCACCCGCTGCGTTTGCGTTTGCGGGTGATAACGGGTGAACCAATCAACACTTTAGTCTAAGAATACCTAAAAATCGATACTTCTTGATCCGGTGAGAACTTGGAAGTTCTAGCCGTAAACAAAAAAAAAAAGATATAAACCTCTCTTTTATTAAATCAAATACTCCATAAAACTATAAGCCTAAAAGGCTGTTTATAATAAAAGCCAAAAATCCTAATCACAATAAAAAATAGAAAAATTACTAAAATATAATAAATTCAAATAAAGGTAATTAACTAAATATGCATAATTGAAAACAATAAAGATATTTAGAATATTTCAAATATCTCACTGCATCAGGTCTCACCAGCCAAGAAAGATTCGTCCTCGAATCTTCAGTAGAGTTTTCATTATATATGCCCTTTCAGGGTTATCCGAATATTTTTGCACAAACTCAAAATCTGAATCAATCTGATTACGTAGATAATTTGCGTGCTTCCGATTCCCAAAAGAATCTTTTTTAAACATAAACTTGATATGCTCAACAACTATGTGATTATCATAATAGATATCATAAATAGGATTTTGTACAAACTCAAAATCTGACTCAATCTGATTATGCAATAATTTGTGTGTTTCTGATTCTCAAAAGAATCTTCTTTAAACACAAACTCGATGTGCTCAATAACTATATGATCATCTTCATAGATATCATAAATAGGATCACCATAAACACCTCTGTAGATCTGATTATCATCTTCATATACATCATAGATGGGGTTACCATAGATCTCTCTACAGATCTCATTCCCATCTCTCATGATAAAAGGACTTTCCACGTTGAAATATAGTGACTGTCAATGAACATGACATCCAGAATTGGTCTTCGATTAAGAAATCAAAGGACGCAGCTCTGTACCAACTGAGGTATGATAGCGCGAAAATCTTATTTATTCTAAGAATACCTAAGAATACCTAAGAATCAATGTATTCTTATTCCGTTGAGAATTCAAAAAACTTATTTATTCTAAGAATACCTAAGAATCAATGTATTCATTTTCCGTTGAGAACTCAAAAATCTTATTTATTCTAAGAATACCTAAGAATCAATGTATTCTTATTCCGTTGAGAACTTCGTAAACAAGAAAATAATGGCTTAAATCTCTCTTTTATTAAATCAATAAAAAATTTCAATAGAACAATAATCTTAAATAACTATTTATAATTAAAAAAAAAACCATAAACCCAGATCATCAATAAAATAAGAAAATTACTAAAATGTAATAAATATAAATAAATTTAATTAGCTAAATATGCATAATTAGAAATAATAGAAATATTTAGGATATTCTAAATATGTAGCTGCATCATATAGTTTCACTTTCCACATAGCACAATGAAGATTTAACATGCACAATAGAATTTTAGACTGCCAAGCGCTCTTGAGACATAACTTGCTCTGCCAGAATTACAACATTTGTATAATTCGAACTACAACTAATAGATATCAAGTTATCTGCCTTGTAACACGATGAAGTATTCTTTCTTGATTTGTGTCGCTTCCCAATTCTCAACATTTGTATACTTTTTTCTTAATTTGTTTCTTGATTCTTTACATCTCTTCTCTCTCTATTTTTACTTACTGTTTATTATTCAAAACTGCATACACACCGTCACGGTGAAGAGAGGCTTATTGTTTTCACTACCCCACACCTGGCACTGTATTTCAATTACACCCTTTTAATGTTCTTGTATAATCACGAATTGCAGAGTTGCAGTCGTAGAGGCATATCAAATTTGTTGGAGTCTGAATAGAAGACTGGATAATTTTTTTTGTTTTTTTTTGCCAAACTGTAAATATCATATAAATGAAGACTGAAGTTTTACAGAGCAATACTCCAGATTTGTCACTACGGCAAAAATATAAAAAACATGACGACAATAACAGCATAATCAAGGGCATTAACTTAACAAAGCCACGTGGCCATTAACTTATCAAAGCCACATGGCCATTAACTTTTCAAATTTTCTACGCTCTTTCCGTGCGGTGATCGTGTTTCGCACCAGCCTATCGATGTGCTTAAACGGCTGGTCAGGCAGCAAAGAGGTAAGGTTATAAAAAACCTGTTGTTTCGTTCCCTCCCAGTAGAATAAACTAGGGTGTGAGCAACCAGTTTTCGAAGGGTTGAAGGTGCCCCCGAAGATCTCTGCTTAACCCAGACCATTAGATGAGACCAAGATTGGAGATTGGTCCTAGGAAGATCCAATCTCTGATTAGCTTTTGACCAGAGCTCTCGGCTGTAATCACATTGAGTAAACAGGTGGTCTCTGTCTTCATCTTGACTTGAACAGAGACAGCAAGTTGTTGGGATGAGCATCCCCCAAGTTTCTAATCTCACTTTGGTTGGCAGGCGATCAAGATTTGCCGTTCACATAGTAAACGCAAATTTAGGAATGAAACCTTTAAACCAGATCGAACTATACCACTCTTTCTCTGTCTCACGAGGCCTTATCTCATTCCAAGTTTTCTTTGAAGAGAAGCCATTGCAGTCCACACCATTTACATTCCAGGAGTAATAGTCTTCTAACATAGATCCTGAAGGAAGATCAATAGAGGTGAGTTATGCATGAAGATTGACCCCTTCGTCTGATCTTGCAGCTGCCAGCTTCCAACCGTAAGTGTCACATGCGTCTGCAACTTTTTCAAGAGTTTGGACCCTCATGTGTCTCAGGCCATCATTTCCAAACAGATTGATAAGAGGTCTTAGAGATATCCAATTATCATACCAAATATGTGCCTTCTTACCATCACTCACAGCACACTTAATAAACTAATGTCACGAAGATTCAAGAGACTCTTCCAATTCCAGGAGTCACCCACGCCTGACGTTAAAGCCCAGAAGCTATTATTTCGAATGTGATGATACCTATGCAAATCCACCCACAACGAACCACTATTGGAGAAAAGGAGCCATATAAGTCTCAAACAGTGAGTTTTGTTCCACGACTGAAAAATTCTCAGCCCCAAACCACCCTCATTTTTGGGTAAGCAAACCTTTGACCAAGAAACCTTAGCCAAAGCCGGACCACTCTATTTTACCACTCCAAAGAAATCTTGAACAAAGTGATTCAATTTTTTTTGATGCAGCTCTTAGGTAAAACAAAAGCTGAAATCCAAAAATTTACAGTTCCTGTGACTACTGAGGAGATGAGCTCCAGGTGACCGGCGAAAGACAGCATACGCACAGAAAAAAATTTTGAATCGTAGTCACTTTATCAATTAGTGGTGCATATTCAGCGACTCTGAGCTTCCGGTGCATGAGAGGAATGCTGAGATATCTAATTGGGAAGGAACCAATCGGGAATCCATAGCTAGCAATGGCAGTGGATTCACTCTGGTTCAAACCTGCATAGAAAAGCTGAGTTTTCTCCTGATTCATTCTCAGACCAGACCAAGAGGCAAAATTATTAAGAGTTTCACTAATGCCGTGCAAGGAGGACGAAGAGCCATCAGAAAATATCTTCACATCATCCGCAAACATCAGATGAGATATCTCGAGGCCAGCTGTGTTCGGGTGATACAAGATGTACCCTGAAGAGAAGCAAGACTGTAGGAGCCTTGAGAAAACCTCCATCACTAGAACAAAGAGGTAAGGCGAGAAAGGGTCCCCTTGGCGAACCCCCCGCGAACTCTTAAAGAATCCACTTATAGTGCCATTCATCCAGACTGAGAAAGAAGCTGTCGAAATACACTGTGAAATCCAACAAATAAACTTTTCAAGGCAGTGAAGACTCCTCAAAGTGGCGATTACAAAATCCCAGTTGACAGAGTCGAAAGCTTTTCGAAGATCCACCTTAAGCATTGCTCGTCTCTCAATCCCACCTTTGCTATAGCCATGGACAATCTCTGAGGCTAGGAGGAAATTTTCAGCAAGCAGCCGCCCAGGCATGAATGCAGATTGCGAATGGGAGATCACACATGAGAGAATAGACTGGAGTCTAGCGCTTAAGAGCCTAGAGATAACCTTGTAAATCGTGTTAAAACACGAAATTGGTCTGAAGTCTGTTGCCTGAGAAGCATTTACAATCTTTGGAATCAGAATAAGCGTTGTTGCATTCCATTGGTTAAGGATCTGACCTGAGGAGAAAAAATCTTTTATAACCGCTACCACTTCCGGACCAATAACATTTCAGCACCACAGGGGCTACAAACTGGTGGCATCCACAGACTAGACACTAAAACTCTTGTGACTTCTCCAGAATCAAATTTCACATTAACCGCTTCAGAAAGCTGTTTCCTCGGGCCGATTGTAGTGAGCACCTTTGCCAGTTCCAGGTTGGTCTTGTTCGCTGTGTCAGGGTGGAGGAATCTCGGATGACCCACCAAACCAGAAATATGTTTCAAACCATTCTCATTGAAGAATTGGAGCGGGACCTTGCATAGTTCTAACCAAATTGGCGCTGAGGTAAGTTCAGGCTTGATAAGAAAGAAACACGGTTCACATTTTTCTACAAACATAGTTTGCCCTCAATCTGCCAAAGCTGCTGGTTTAGCACCCTAATGCGAGTAGCATAGTTCGGAATCCGGAAGAGAAAGCATGACCTTCAACTTTCAAGACAGAGATATCCTTCAATCTGCTACTCCAAATGCCATTGACTATGTAGTGAATGACTCCCTCTGAAGGAGGATCTGAATAGAATTGATCTATAATGAAGCCCTCCCATGAGAAATTATTCCTTTCAATGACTGCACTTCGTATCTTCACACAAGCTTCACCAGAAGGTAGAGTGAAAGCTGTGTGTTTCCTTTCCAGTTTTCTGGATTTTCCTTTGAACAAATCACACCACGTCTCGGTCGATGCTGGTAGCGAATCAATTTTTTCCTTTCCTAGGTTAATCGAGTCAACGACCTTCGAAGAAGAATTTCCCTTGTCAGTTTGAGCTGAGGGCTTTGCTGGGTCAGCTACAGACGTAGCTTTCGCAGAAAGTGATTATGGATCGACCACATTAGTGGTGTTCGCAGAGATAGAAGCTGGATCGACCAAATCAGTGGTGCTCGCAGAAATTGAGGCTAGGTCTACCACATCAGAGGTATTCGCAGAAGTAACGACAGTCACCAGAGTAGGGGGTTCAGCATCTGCGGATTTCGGATCTGACTCTGCTATAGTGCCTTCAGTGTTGAGCGAATACTTTCCTAACGGAAGGGTTACGGCAAGAGAATCAACATTGGCATCATTGACCATCTTCGCAGGGGAGGATGACCCGGGAGAGGAGCCCGCTGGTGAGGAGGCAGGAGGCGCATTACCACCAGCGACAGAAAGAGGCGATTTCGCATAAGAGGGGGGCTTGGGTTTTTTCTTACTCATGAGGTGAAGTGGGCCTTGGCTGGAGGGGGGGGGAGGTGATTCCAACGCCGTGAGAGATGCCGGACGACTGAAGAAAATGGGGTCACTGTTACGATAGAATCGCACTTTTAGGAGAGAGAATAAGGACATGATTGTTTGAATGGTTTTTAGATTTTGGATTTTGGATTTTGGTTATTAGTTTTTACTTTTTGGTTTTTAGATTTTTGTTTTTAAATTATTGGGTTTTTATTTTGGTGTAGATTTTAGATTTCTAAAAAGTTGAAAGGTGATTGATCTAGTTTTTGGTTTTTAGCTACATTAATATCTGAAAAATAACAACATTTGTAATTAAGAAAAAATAGAAAACAAAAAATGTAGAATAAAACCAATGAAAAATGGTTTTTGGTTTTTGTTTGAAAATGATAGTTTTTTCAAAAATCTTGTTTCCCTAAAGTTTAGGAATCTATTTTACAAAAATCTTGATTGGATTATAAAGTGGTTTTTGGAAAAATAAAAACCAAAAACTGTTTTAAAAACCACAAACAATCAAGCTATAAATGCTTTTTCGCTCTTTGATTTCTTGCATGAGAATAAATAATGAATAAAGTATCAATGTTGCAAAAAATTGTTACAGACATTTGTTGATTAAGTAAAAGACTGATAGATCCTTAGGATCCAAGCATGTTTGTATGAAGCCAAATGTGGCTGATGATGAGCCCACAAAACACATCAGGTACATAGCCTATTGCAGCTGCTATCCAGCTAAAAACTTGATTGGTTTCCTCCTTTTCTTCATCTTGATGTTGTGTCGTTGCCTCTTCTTCTTTTCCACCGCAGGTTTCTGGAAGAAGAACACCGCATAGCCCAGGATTCTCTGCGAATGAAGAACTATCATGGCTTTGAATCTGAGGGCCTTGTGGTGTTGGACCTTCAAGCCTGAAGATATAAAACCGAATGGTCTTTCATTTATTCCTCTTTCACACAATTGATAAAAAATAGAGAGCCAGGAGGTTAGTATAACAAACCGAATACATACAGGAGATAGACTAAAAGAAAAAACTGACATGAAGCATCGAAAGGAACAGTGCAGAGAAGCACCTGACCAAGCAGTACAATAGCATCATGCATTTGGTTCTTACTATATATTGAGCCGTACAGTTATCTGAGAATAACATATGACGAGAAGATTCAAATATCATTTTATATAGCTAACTTGGCTTCTGTAATCAATTAATCAAAAGTTTGTTAGATTTCTGCAAAGAATGATTGGTTTTAGCATATATGTCGTTGTAGGAGGTAAAAAAGGATGACATTATCCCTGAAACATTGTTCACTCAATAATTGTTACATGTAGACATAATTGCAATTTTAAGCCTTAAATGGAAAGAAAATGTTGGAGTCTGAAAAAAAAAACAGTGATGATTTCAAAAAAATGTTGCAATTTACAAGGATCGAGACACATCATACTCCTAACAAGTGATGCTTTGATTAAGTAATAGAGTAACCGATCCTCATAAACCAGTCATTTTTAAATGAAGTGAGGATGTGGCCGATGGTGAGTCCACAGAATACAGCAGGCACAGAGCCTATTGCAGCAGCTACCCAGCTCCATACTTGATCATTTTCTTCATCTTTATATTGCTTTGTTACTTCTTCTCCTTTTCCTCCACCGCAGGTTTCTTGGAGAGGAGCCCCACTGAGCACAGGATTCTCTGCGAGTGAAGAACTATCCTGGCTTTGAATCTTAGTGCCTTGTGGTATTGGACCTTCAAGTCTGTTGTAAGAGAAGTTCCTAAATTCCAGAAATGTTAGTTTCCCGAGCTCTGGTGGGATTTTTCCGGATTATCCGTTTTGGGACAGATCAAGTGATTGAAGTTAGGTTAAGTTCATAGAGATGGAGGAATGCAGCCTGTAAAATCGTTGTTTAACATGTTGACCACAATCAGTTCCTTGAGTAAGCTGATGGATTCAGGAATATCTCCTTCGAGTTTGTTTCTGGAGACATGGATGGCTTGGTACATTGCATAACCAATCACTACCAGGTCCATATATAACCTTTTTTTTTTGTCAGACCTACCGATTTCTGGTAGTATCCTAAGATAAGACCATCTCCAGACCTAAGAGACATAGGAAATTCAATGTTTATGAGTGGTGACATATCACTCCAGTCGGCAAAGTAATCTGATGGCAAAACTCCAGTGAAGTGATTTTGTGAAATGTCAAACATTCGCAGCTTGGGAAAACTCATAGAGTCTCCAGGAAATGATCTCAACCAGAATGGAAACTTTCCACTAAACTTGTTGTTTCAACATTCAAAAATTTGAGACCAGTGCAGTTGATCAAAGACATTAAAATTACTCCTGATAACTGGTTGTGACCAACATCAAGTGATATCAACTGATCACTGATAGACTCCACTAGAATAACAACAGATATGCTGTTATTCCGAAGATGCAGGACTGAAAGAATAGTATTGAAATTCTCAAAACAAAGAGGAATAGAACCGTTGAAGTTGTTGTTGGACAAAACAAGTGTATTAAGCTCAACTAATTCGGATATTGCCCTAGGAATCTCTCCTGAAAACCAATTTTTAGAACTCAGAAAAAACTGCATATAAATTGGCAACAAAGGTAATGGACCATGTAATTTGTTTGAACTTATATCAAGCATTATTAATGCACTATTTTGAAGAGTATCCGTTGATCCATTAAAACCACTGAATAAAATATGAGAAATGTTTGCATACTCCAGCATTGGCAGCCTTAATAACTACTCTGGTACTTGGCCGTCAATTGATTATCAAAAATTTCTAACAGATTTAAACTGGTTTGAGTTTGTAGAAACTTGGGAAACTCAGAAATATTGCAGGATGATAAAACTAATGTATTTATGGATGAGGGAAGATAGAGGAATGAACTGCTTCAAATTATTCACTGAAAGATCAAGGTACAAAAGTGATTTGAAATGTGAGAAGATGCTGAAATCGATCATGCCCCTCCATGTGTTCCAAAAAGAAAGGTCAAGATGCTCAAACCCAACTAGATTCAATACAGATACTGGGATTGGTCCATCAAAATTGTTTACTCCAAGGGATAAAGATCTAAGTTTAGATGGGTGAAGAGATATTCTCAATCACAAGAGAACCCGTGAAACCATTATTTACCATGTCAAGCACAATTAAAGAAGAGATCATGAAGGGAGACGACAGAAAAGATCCATATTATCAGTGTTAGAATCACAGGAGACACCATCCTAAGAACAGCAATCAGTGTTGTTCCTCCATGCATCTCGCTGTCTTCTTATGAACGGAAATCTAACCCTTTTTCGACATAGAACTCGCTTTTGAAACCCCAAAGAGCATCTCTCTGGTCTGGACGACACAACTGCCTAACAGGAGAAGCAATAACAAATATGGAGTTTGGAAGAGAGAAGATTAAACATATGCTCTATATTATCATCATCTTCCTCTCACTACAAGAATGGATCATATAAATATATATTAGTTGTTGTGGCTGTGAAACGAGGGATATTGGTGACTCTAGAAAATTAGAGTAATTGATAAATGGTCCACAAAGTCAAAGCCAAAGAAAAAACGCAATTTCTGCCGTGTGGTTTGAGTTATGCCCAGTGGCTATGGAGTGCGAAGATTCCTTTTTTTGTCAAAGCCAAAATCATTCAATTTCTCAGACTTAATGCCAGCCGTACCTACAATGTTTTCAAAAAAGCTTTTTCTTTTTTTTTTTGCCTGAAACCCCTAATGAATATAAATATTTTGGAGCTCCATATTTTTAGAAATTTGGTGTATTCTGGTGGTTAAGTGAGGTAGATTTGTTCAATATGGGTGAGTGAGGTTCAAATACAACACTCAATATTTGCTTCTTTTTTTAGCATTAACTTTTTTTAAAAAGAAAAATATATATGAAACATATGATTATATTAAAATTTGCCTTGAGCCTCCCTACACCTAAGCACGGAGAGTGACAGTGGAAGGGAGGATGAAACCCTCTTTTATTAATCAACAAATTTTGAATAGTTTATCTCTTTAGTTCAGTTTCAAATATTTTATTTGTGGTCTCAAGATGCAGAATCTCGTTAGACAATCGAATTAACAATTTATATACATTTCAAGAATATTGCAGATGTATACGTTTTGGTTTTGATGTTCTTTGAATGTTTATCCGTGTGTTTCTTCTTTTATATACAAAGAATTACTTTCAAAAGGTAAGAGCTGGTGACAGCCAAGAATATGGCTAACGACATTATTCGGTCATCAAAGCAGTTGGATTATTATGTTGCTCAAGAGAATACTCTGATTGCTGATGAGGGGCGATAATGTGGTTCTGAGATGAATCATGATACAGGCACATATAAAGGTCCAGTGAGACTGTCGATGGAAACACAAACTAGAAAAGATGATAATGGTTGCTAAAGGGTTTTTATATAGAATTAAAAAGCCTGCAAAATCTGTTTAAGGGCAGACCTTAAGGTAAGGATCTTTATGTTAGCTATTGCCTAAACGGTTTTAAATAGAGTACAAAACCCACCAAAAGATAACCTTTTAGCTTATTTCGGTCCTCAGCTTAACCTTTATTAAAGAAGAATATATAGGTTTATCGGTCCACAATTTACGTTATTGAATTTCTTACATCTCTTTTCTCTCTATTTTTACTCACCGCTTATTATCCCAAACTGCATCCCACAGTCACGATGAAGAGAAGTTTATTGTCTTTGATCAACTAAAGTTTCTGAACGTGGAAGACAACATAATAAATGACACGTTTGCATTCTAGTTGAGATTCTTGTCCTTCTTCCTAACGAATTCAATGGCCCAATATCTTTTCTTGGACACTCGTTGAGTTTCCCGAAGGTGCGAATCTTTGACATTGAGTCTTACCATCAGATTTATTTGCGGGTTGGAGTATATTGTCATCGTAGACATGGTAGCCGATAGGTAGGGTAGGTTTGGAGCTAATTATATGAAGAACATGAGAGGCTTTCTTTAACCAATATCCGTCCAGTTTTCTTTATTAACGCTGGCTAAAGGTTTTTTCAATAGAGTGAAAAAAGCCTGACCTTGAGATCTTAATTCTGGCTTAAGGGTTTTTAAAAGAGTAAAAGACAATATTGTAGCTAATTGACTCAACTTAACATAGCTTACTTCCCTGGAGTTTGGACATAAGCAACAATCCATACAAGAGTTCATAAGATCAACTAGAAAACCAGAAAGTTAAGGTTAAAAAGATAACGAAACTCCTAAATTAGATATCCAAAGAAACATTGCATCTCCACTTGAAACCGATAAACCTATATATACTTCTTAAGATGCTTCAGCAATCACAGACCCCACCTCACGCATAAAGTCAGTTTTCTGCAAGACAAGTTCCATTTCTTTCGCCTGCAACAACTTCCACTTCTCTTCCATCCTCTTCTTCGTCTCCCTACCCACCACGCTCCATTTCCGTTTCACAAACTGTCCACTCACACCTAAACTCGCAATAGATCCAACAAGAAATGAGTGCTCAAACCAGTCAAATCCTCTCACCACATCAACAGACTCCGAATCTTCTCCATTGACCAACACTTCCTTATCTTCTTCTACCTTTTCACCATCAACCAACACTTCTCTAACTTCTGCTACCTTTTCACCACTAACCACCACGTCCGTATCTTCTTCTACATTAGCCAACACCTCTCTATCTTCTTCTACATTGTCATTATTGACCACCACTTCTCTAACTTCTGCTACCTCTTCCCCATTAGCTTCCAAAGAGTCCAACTTCTTCCCATAAGACTTAAAAGCCAACCCATCAGAACCCCAAATAGACTTGGCTAATTTCAAACATTTCTTCTCATGACCCATCAAGAACGCTTCTACTCCCCAAAGATTCACTTTCTTGTTATACTTATACTTCAAAGACAAAATCTTCTTAACAAACTGGTTCTTACTAGCCTCAAAGCTTATCGATTTACTCATAAGTTCATAAAACCCGTCCATATCTTCTTTTGGAGTCTTCCCTGTATCAGCTTTGAAATCTATCATACCTTGTAAAAGAGAGATCTCATCTTCTTCACTCCACAGTCTCTGAAACAAGGGTGTCTTTGTATCTTCTACACTCTTCTTCTCAGTATCTTTTGAAACCTTCTTTGACCGTTTTGCATTCACTTTCTTTGATGTCTTTTCACTTTGCCGCTTCTTCCGAGATTTAACCGCCGCTTCTTCCTTTGTCTCAGGGGTAGAGTCGTCGGAGATATGTTCTTCAGCTTCTTCTTCTTCTTCGTGGCTTGAAGATGCTGTTGGTGGAGAGTTGAGTTTCTTCTTTGCCATTGGAGATTTCAAATTGTTCTTCTTTGTAGTGAAGTAGAAGGAGACGGATAGAGAAATGAAATGGATTCTGACGGAGAATTCTAGAGTCGAGTGAACATCCAAATCTTTTTTTTCTTCATTAATACAAAATCTGCAAAAACGGAATTAACGTATAGAATTAATGTATGTGCATAAAAGAAGATATGATTTGTAGCTTAGAGGTTGATTGGTTATAGTAGTTTTTAAAACAGTTTTTAGTTTTTGTTTTTTCAAAAATCACTTTTTTGTCCAATCAAGAATTTTATAAAACAGATTAACTAAAATTTAGGGAAAGCGGATTTTTGACAAAAAAAAACTACCATTTCAACTTAAAAATCAAAATCCACTTTTTCTTAGATTTGCTTTTGTTTTTTTATTAATTACAAAAGCAAAAAATTATTGTGAAATAATAAGAAAAAATATAGAATGAATTACCTCTATTATTGTACAAGTAATAAATCGTTTATATAATGGTAAATAAATAAAAGAAAAAAATTCATTTTCCTAAATAAAATAAGAAAGTAAAAAGAAAAGGAAAAACACAATCCAACATGGATTAAGAAAACTGCCTGCCAATGATTAAGACAGACGGACTGGTTATGGGTCGGACTGGTTATGATAATCCACCATATAATTTATAACACTCCCCCTTTAATGTCATAACCATTAAGAGTTTGTAATACGTTTTGGATGTTGTCTCATTAAAATCTTACCACGAAAACCCAATGGGATAAAACCGTGGTAAAGGAAAAAAAAATACAATACGTATTACTCCCCTTGTTCTTAACCTCACTGAAGGTCTTTCAGTTGACGCATCCTAATTTGATGCGTAAGCTTCTTGAACATTGAAGTTGGAAGCGCCTTGGTGAATAGGTCTGCTGAATTGTCACTTAAACGAACTTGTTGTACTTGGACTTCTCCAGCTTTCTGCAAATCATGTGTGAAAAAGAATTTTGGCAAGATGTGTTTTGTCCTATCTCCTTTGATGTATTCGTCTTTAAGTTGAGCTACACATACTGCATTGTCCTCGTACATGATGGTCGGTGCCTCTTTCCCTTCGGACATCCCACAATCAACTCTAATGCGGTGGGTCATGGATCTTAATCAGACACATTCACGGATGGCCTCATGAATAGCCAATATTTCTACATGGTTGGACGATGTAGCTGCAATCGTTTGTTTCATGGATCGCCAAGATATAGCAGTACCACTATGTATAAAGACATAACCCGTCTGAGAACGAGCATTGTGTGGATCCGAGAAGTAACCTACATCAGCAAAACCAATTAACCCTTCTTTGGGTTGGTCAGTATAAAATAGACCCATGTCTTTCGTTCCTTGTAGGTAACGAAGAATATGTTTAATCCCGTTCCAATGTCTTTGGGTCGGACATGAGCTAAATCTAGATAATAGATTCACGGCAAAACATATATCTGGCCTACTGTGGCTTGCCAGATACATTAAACCTCCTATGGCACTGGGATATGGCACATCGGTACCCATGACTTCTTCATCGTCTTTTTTAGGACTAAAAGGATCTGTTTCCAGACTAAGGGATCTCACAACCATGGGGCTAGACAATGGGTGAGATTGGTTCATGTTAAATCTTTTGAGTACTTTCTCTGTATATGCCATTTGATGCACAAGGATTCCATTGTTAATGTACTCAAGCTGTAATCCCAAACAAAACTTTTTTTTTTCCTTAGTCTTTCATCTCAAATTCTTTCTTAAGATATTCAACTGTTTAGGAAATTTCCCCAGAGGTTCCTAAGATATTCAGGTCATCAACATACACTGCGATGATTACAAGCCATTTTTCGAATTTCTTTATGAATATACGATGGGATCATTCTTATAGCCCTCTTTCACTAAGTACTCACTTAGTCTATTGTACCACATTTGACCTGATTCTTTCAATCCATAAAGAGATTTGTTCAACTCTATAAAATGTTGTTCTCGAGAACTTTTTTTATCTTTCAGCTTAATACCCTATGGTACTTCCATGTATATCTCATTATCTAGTGGACCATATAAATATGCAGTTACTACATCTATTAACCGCAAGTCTAATTTCTCTCTTATAGCCAGACTTATTAGGAATCTAAAAGTAGTAGTATCTACCACAGGGGAGTATGTCTCCTCATAATCTTTCCCAAGTCTCTGTGAGAATCCTTGTGCAACAAGCCGTGCTTTATATCTCACGATTTTACCATGATCATTTCTTTTCCTCACTAAGACCCATTTATATCCAACTGGTATAACATCAATAGGTGTCCGAATTATTGGACCAAAGATATTTCTTTTCCTTAAAGAATTTAACTCCATGTTTATAACTTCTTTCCATTCAATCCAATCTGATCGTCGAGTGCACTCTAAGATAGACGTGGGTTCTTGATCCTCGTTTATATCCATAAGTTCAAGTGCTACATTGTATGCAAATATATCATCAATGTCGATATTCTTTCGGTTCCATTGTATTCCAGACATAACATAATTGATTGAGATCTCATTATTATCAGGAACTTTAGTACCTTGAAGCTTGGCGTCCCAAGCCTCATTATTTTGTACCTTAGGTTTGGTCAGATCTAGAGTTTCCTTAGCCTTGGATTCATTCTCAGCACCTTTCTTTAATTTCCGAGGGTTCTTATCTTTGGAACCTATTGGTCTACCATGTTTCAAACGTGTTTTCGACTCTGTAGCAACTTGATTGGGCCCTTCTTGGACATCAATACGAATCGGTGCATTCACAGCTAGTATTTACGATTTTGTTACTCTCTTCGGGTCAGCAAAAGAATCTGGCAATTGATTAGCTAGCTTTTTTAAGTGTTATCTTTTGGACTTCTAATTCACATTCCTGAGTCTGAGGATCTTGGCAGGACAAAGATGGTTGATTCCATGTAATTTTTTTTACCAGCTTATTATTATTTCCCTCTACTGTTGGATAATTGGATTCGTCAAAATGACTATCCGCGTACCTGGTTTTAAATAAATCATCCGTAGTTGGCTCAAGGTACTTAATTATCATGGGAGAATCATATCCAACATATATCTCCATCCTCCTTTGAGGACCCATCTTAGTTCTCTGTGGTGGTGCAATTGGTACATAGACGGCACATCCAAATGTCTTAAGATGGGATATGTCTGGCTCATGACCCATAAGTAATTGTGATGGGAAATATTTATACTCACTAGATGGCCTGATGCGGATTAACTCGGCTGCATGTAAAACTGCATGTCCCCAAGCTGAAAGAGGAAGAGGATGCTGCCAAAATTCATCATCCCTATAACGATCCACTCGTGATCCAGCTGATGATAAGAGATATCGATGTCGCTAGAATCCTAGTCGACACTGGGAGTTCAATCGATGTCATCTTCCGAGAAACTCTCCATAGAATGAACATCGACTTCTCTGAAATCGAGGCCGTCCCTAAACCCCTAACAGGATTTACGGGTGAAACTACAATGACTTTGGGTAACATCCGACTCCCTGTCCAGACAGGAGGGGTTACCAAAGTCGTCAACTTCATAGTGGCTGACCATCCAGCCATCTACAATATCATCATGGGGATCTCTTGGATTAACTCAATGCAAGCTATCCCCTGCACCTATCACTTGTGCCTGAAGTTTCCAACCAAAACAGACATAAAAACCGTTTGGAGGAATCAAAAGGAATCCCGAGTTTGTTTCTTAGCAGAACACAAATTCAGAAAGCTCCAAATCAGCAATCAGGTTCCTCCCAAACAAACTAAAACAAAATCGGCCAGACACACTCCTACAAAAGAAACTCCGAAAGAAGTTTCCGATGAGGAGACACCATCATTCCAGGAGGCCGAAACTTCCGCAACTCGCTCTGAGGCATCAAAAAATGCATCCGAGCCATCCCACACTCAGAACATGGAGACCTAGTCTCCATCCCAAGTCAAAACAGTTTCATTAGCTAGAGTCTAGACTCCGGACGACTCGAGAAAATGCCAAAAAGAACGTATCTAAAACCAACTGAACTACTAGACGGCTTGATCCTCGAAAGAGGTACGTAGGCAACCAATCTTCAGAAAGGTACAGCTGTCCCTCCCAAAAAAAGGGGGGGGGGAGTGGGAGTGTGTACACACTCATCACCATTCATGCTATCATAGACAGTCCCGAGAATCCGAAAAATCTAAAACTTTGATGTTTCGATCTAAAGGAATCAACGAGTTCCGAATTCTGAGCACAAAGAATTCCGAGCTTAGAAGAAGATTCGAATTTCTACGAAAATTCTGTATCCAAAGAACTTGTAAAGGGCTAAAAGGGGTTCCGGATCTTCGAAAAGTTCTTATCTTCAAAACAAAGTTCCGAACTCCTAGTTAAGGATTTCCGAACTCTCATTTCCCAGAGACGATCATCTAAAAATGAAACTCTCAGATCAGTTCTCGGAAAATAAACAAACACGTCGATATCATTCCTGATATCCGCAATCCAGTATGCGAACCTATGAATCAAATAAAACCGGTTTCACTAAACTCTTTTGCGACCATTGCTGGCCCAATGGATGAAACTTATCACCGACCTGACCTTCTACACGAAGGAGAGGTTCAGTAACGTCCATGCACAAACATACATAAAAGCGCGCTATATAATAAAAGGTTAGGTATATCCTAACTCAACATCTGAGAGGTATATCCTGGACGATGTTCTTAGGTTTGACTTTGAGAGGGGTATGCCAGCAGGTTAAGAGACTCGCACTGCCTTAACCCTCATTGCAAACTCGTTAACCCGGTAAGCGCCGACCATGGCACACTGGTCTCAACATCTCTAAAACACAATCTAACATACCACTAGACGAGATTGTAAAGTGTTTCTAACGTCGAAAAAACGGGGAGGTAAGCCGGAGTCTATTCGCGTCCCCTAAAACCAGACAAACACATAGCATAATTCCTAAAACACTAGCCTATCGTAAGCCCAGTCAAAATGCTTCCTAGCAGCATTGGCACAACACAATCAACACTCTTTACGAAAAACGCAAGCATATTCTCGTTGAATAAAGGCATGACAAGTCTCTGCCGACGGAATATCAACGCTAAATGCATACAACGCTTCTAAGCATCTTAAAACGCTAAGAAATCATGAGTGAGTATAAAACATCGAGCTACTCTACTCTCCTGCATCAAACATTCGAAATCCTATCATTCTCTTATCTAGAACGGGCAATCGGAACTCCTTGAACATGCATGAGACGAAGTCAGTCTAGTGCATTGATCAAACAAAACCCAGTAAAACGCTTCTTAGCACACTGGTTTATACAATCCTAGGAACGTAAGCATTGTGCCTACTAACTTGTATCAGGCAGTAAAACACGTTCCTTCAAACAATACAAGCACATTCTTGCCTAACTTCTTTCCGAAGAAAAAAATAGGCTTGCTTTCATCTTCTCTAAGAACTGGTTTCGATAAATCCTCCTTCAAGGACAAGGTTTTTGAGACTCCTCTTGTACAAAAGAAATCTCTCCGTGAAACTCCTCTCATGGAAAATGAAAAGATCTATCCTTCGAAAAAACTTGATCATCATATACAGAACTTGATGCAAGAACGAATTTTAATAACATAGCCTCCTCCCCCATAAAGGCGGGCTGGCCATTCCTACTCTTCTCCAGCTTTGATAAGCTCTTTACAACCTTTATCAGTTCAGAAACTTTCGAACAGCCTTAATCGGCTCGGAAACTCCCATATAACTTTGAGCTTAACTTTCTTCCAAGAAAAACAGCTTGCCAAAAGCCGAGCTTAACTTTCTTCCGAGAAAAACATCTTGTCATATGCCGGTTCGGGATGGTCCTCTCATCACCTCGGATCCGTAAAAAACCAAAAACAGGCATCAGCTCGAGTCGCTTCGCCCCTGATAGGATGATCGGCTCGGGTTAGCTTCGCTTCGTCGCTAAAATTCTTCTGGAAACTTGGCTTTCTCTAGAGAAACAGTTTTCCAGAAAGAACAAGTTCTCGTCAAGGCAAAATGGAGAAAAGTCTTTCCTACACTTAGCAAAATTCTTCTGAATCAGGTTCGTATAATTACCTATAATGATAATATAGAAAAATTTCCACATTAATTTAAAATAAAAAATAGTAACAAAATTTCATATAATTACCTATAATGATAATATTTATCATATATCAAAATCTTAGGAATGATTTGATGAATGAAATTTTACTTTGATCTATTAATCATATATTAAAATGTGACATGATTTCAATTTTATTATGACATGTACAATTTTAATGGTAACAATTTTAAGTTATGATAAGATTTGTAAAATGAGGTAATAACCAAATTTGACTACATATCATAAATTTTACACTATTATTATTCAAACTCTAAACAATATAATTTCAATTATAGAAAAATATCCACATTAATTTAAAATAAAAAATAATAGCAAAATTTCATATTATTACTTATAATGATAATATTAATCATGTATCAAAATTTTAGGGATGATTTTACAAATGAAATTGTACTTTGATCTATTAATTGGTGTAAATAGACGACTAACCAAAATTCCAAGTTTTTGAATTTATTTGATTTAATATGAGATTAAATATTTTGGTTGTAAGATTGACAGATGGTTAAATTTTTTTATATCAATTAATCGGTGTAAAGAGACGACTAATTAAGAATTGTACTTATTTTATTTGAGTTAAAACATAATAAAATACTTTGGTTTATAATTTTAAACATATATATATATATATTATAAATAAAAATATAATGTAAAAAACGAATTTTTTTAGTTGTCCCAAAAAAATATCTATAACTTAATTTTTACCAAATTTAAAAACTGTAAAATTAAACAGAAAGAAAACAAAATTACAAATAATTATTTTGTGGTCTTAATTTTGACATGTTTAAATAAATGAAACAAAAATCTAAAGAGAAAATGGCTAGAATACCATCAAACTTTGCATATATAACTAGAATACAATGAAACTTTCAAAAATAACTAAAATCTTTGTACACCTTAGGAAATGACTATAAACACCCTTGATTAGTTTTTTTGATTTGAGATTAAAAACTACCTAAAAATTATTAACAAAAAAAAAATCCATGTCACAAACTAGAATCCACGTCACAACCATCAACGTTTGAGTTTCCCCCTATTAAAAAAAAAAAGAACCGCAATTTAAAAAAAAACCGTAGTTACTCTTTGATCTTATGCTCTTGTCTTTCCTGTATTCTCAACCATCAACTGTCTTTTGACGAAATCGTCTTCCCTCGACATTGTCTTCGACGAAATCCTCTTCCCCTGACATCGTCTTCTCCACAGTCCGTCTTCGCCAAAATTGTCTTCGTCGAAATCGTCTTCTCCGCAAGCATATTCTCCAATTGATATTTTTTGTTTTCGAAAATATCTTTTTTAAAACAGTCTTCTCCAAATCGCATGTAATCGTCTTCTCCGGTATGTTGTATTCTCTAAAACTGTGAGATTATCTTCTCCAAATTGCTTTTTCGTCTATCGCGGCTGAGTTATATATTATGTTGTGGCTGAGTTAATTTTCTTTTGCGGCTGAGTTACATATTATGTTGTAGCTGAGTTTGTTTTTTTATTATGGCTGAAATATATAACTCAGCTGTGTCATTTTAAACATAACTCAGCCGTATCAATTTAGATAACTCTATTAGAGTGAGGAGATGAGAAGGCCAAACCTAAGTGAAGACCAAGCATCTCCATGTCAAAGAAGAGAAGTGTCTTCATCAAATGGTCATGAAGTGTGTTGCAATGGATAAAGACTTGTGATGCAAGCAAGCTTAGACGTGCATAAGAAGGCATTGAAGTGAGCAAAGAAGAGCCTCACACCAAAGAAGGAGCCATCGGTTAGAGCTGGCGACCAAAGATGAACCGCCAGACCATGGCGACTTGATCCAGCGGTTAAGTATGAACCGCCAAAGCTTTCCTCTCCAAGACAATAAAGGGCCGTCCGTACAGTCTGAAGTTGGACAGCAAGAAGAACTCCAATCCAGCCCAATATATGAAGAGAAAGACATTGCACAATGGCCCAACGTGCTGTGAAAGAAAGAAGAGAGATCTAAGCCCAAATGTGTGAAGTTGGTGACCAAATGGAATTCAAATAAAATGGGCGGCAACTTCAGATGAGACCTAGGATCAGTCAGGTGTGGTTTTGTGTGTGACTTCCCTCCAGAAGTCATTCGAATTATTAACCACATGAAATAAAGCTGGAAGGAAGATAAGGTCACATGTGAACTGAGCCGTTTGAAGACCTGTCACTTTCATCCTTGAACTTGCTTCCCTTCTCACTCTTAATGTCACTTTCTATAGCTTGTATCTTAGTGAAACTCAGCCACGCCACTCTCCTCTATAAATAAGAGCAGTAGGCAATGTATTTGACACACACATTTACATGAATAAAAGAGTGACAAGTTCTTAGATTACAATCTGTGTAGTTCTTCTCTACTTTACTCTTGTTTAGTTAATCATACAAACATGTAGAGAGGAAGAGTTACACGATATGGGCCTGTCCTAAAGGACAGACCATTGCTTGTCCATTCAGCTCATGTCTCACATACTCAGTTAAACTCTTCCGTTAGACATTAAAGGACCACATACACTCGGTTACTCTCTAGTTCATGCGAGTTGTATTATTGGTTTCTCTATTCTTGAAATGAGTTCTTCTTGGGTCAATACTAGACACAATCATAAGTTGATTTGTGCTCTTTATTGTGTGAGGCGATCCTCACAAAACCAACATGGTATCAGAGCAGTTGCTCTTGGGATGAACTCAATTCCTTTTCTTTCTTTAACCAATGATTCTCTCTTCTATCTCATTCTTATGTTAAAGTTCTGTTGATAGACTGAAAGATGTCTTCCGTAGAGGTGTCAAATGGGCCTGCTGTCCATGGACGACCCGCGTCCAACTTTTAAATGGTTGTCCATGGACAGACACATTTAAAAGCGGATCTAAATGGGTTATGTCCATTTTTGTCCGTGAAAAAAATGGGTTAAACCAAATGGACATTGGTTGGCCCAATCATCTATAAAATTTAGGTCAAATCGATTTGGGGTAAATATCATTCTTCGAAAATTTGATAAACAATTTCTCAGTCTCTCTGGTCTCTCTCATCACTTCGAAATCGAATCGATAAACAATCTCTGTGGGAACCAGAATTCACCTCAATGTATTTCCGTAAAGTTAATGTGAGGATCCGAGAATCTTGCGAGAGAAAGCAGAAAGTAGAGAGAAAGATCGAAAAAAGGAAACTAGGTCAAAAAGGGAACGAATTTTTATTGCTATATTGTATTGAATGCGTAAAACGACTTAGAATGTGTTACACGAGGTAGAGATTGATCCCTATTTATACTAAGACATCCTAAGCCCTAACCTCTCTAAGTTTCGATGTGGGACAAAGGTTCTTTCCTTTTTCCGATGATTT
>OVBI01002108.1:0-24100 GCA_900406495.1 Sisymbrium altissimum | reverse complement strand
TGGAACAAGATGGAATTTGTCCCTCCTATATAACGGGAGATAGATATCTCTAGATATATCGAAGATTTGATACTGGAAAATGCATGGCCGTACTCAAACGAGGTGAATGTCAATCGTTTGTTTAACTCAGTATAAATCAAAGTTCGATAAACATGATCCAGCTTAATAAGGATGACACCGTTTCTTACCTTATGTTGAGACCGAGATATAAGAGACAAAGGGATTATAGGAATAGAGGATTCCAGTACAAATGGGAGATTGTTGGGAATGTCCTGAAATCAATTATACTTATTCTTACTAAATTTATAACGTCGAGGTTCGACAATCGTATAATATTAGGTGCTATAATGTTTTGGTATAAACCACTTATAATCTATAGATTAAGAATCTATTGCTAATAATATATGATTTTATTGGGTCACACACCTAAGCAAATTGGATCAAATAATAATTAGTTTTAATTAAGATTAAAACCAATTTATTATGGGTTTAATGAATTATGATTATATATATATGATATATAATACATAATTAACTTAAAGACGTGATGGGTTATTAATGCGAATTCAAAAAACTGGTCCAGCCCATATGACTATTAATAATTAATTAGGTCAACGTTATATATAACTTAGATTAAGTCAAGATAACTTAATGCAGCCACCAAAACCCATAAGAGACAAAGTGTTTGTCAAAGAATTGTGAGATTTGATCTCTACGGTACTCGCATCCCGTTCCGATCCAGTTTGTGTGTGTGTAGATACTGGTAAATGCACGACACTTGGAGTGCTTAACAACCTCGGTTTATTTTACTATTTATTCTGCAGCAAAACATCCAGGTATTTTTGAAATCCTAAACCTAGATTTATTTTAGTATTTGCATGAGATCTTGGCATATGAATTCATAAGTTGATTTATAAATCGTTTATAAGTTGGTATGAATTCTTACAGTAGTGAGTTTTGTCCTTGTCCATTACCAAGTGATTGGGTAAGAAGAATCGGAGAGACGGGATTGCAACCCATGGGCGAGTACTATCTGATGGGATAGAGTGGGATTGTCGTATTGAGACGCAATCGAACCGAGATGCGCCAGTATGTGAGACTGGGGCTCGGTGATGTGATGTTCCGGCTCGACCGTCTTTGTCATGGTTCAGGTGTGGGTGTTCACGGGGGAAAAGACTATACACCTAGAGGCCTCGTTTATCATATTATGATTAAGGGAAAGCATACTTAGTAATGTGTACTAGTGTCATGCGTGATTGGTTATGCATCCGCTTGTTGATATGATGTGTGTGTCATGATGCTTTCGCTTCGGCTTTGGTTGTCTTTGGAGTTGGTTGTTAGCGGGTCGGAGACTCACTGAGTAATCTTTGATTACTCATGTTTTTCTATCCTTGTGTGCATGTAACCGTAGTGTGAAATAATGGGGGTAGACGTGTAGGTGTTCCAGAGTAGTTTTTGGTGTGCTTTTTGCAAAATTTGTAAGTATGCTTATTTATACGGTTTGTATCCAGCATGTGGATAAACGGTTTGTAAATCGGATCCGTTGTAAAAAAGGATTGACTATGTAATAAAAAGTTTAATGAATAAAAAAGAATGTTTTGTGTGTGTATGAAAATCCTTTGTATTTGCTGATATTAGCTTTGTCCAAGCTAACACAACCTTTGGCTAGAGTACGGATTGGCAAGCCTTAAGCTCTGGCTAAAATGGTCGACTAGCACTTGAATGTGACCTATGCTTTAGATGGGTTCTTAACTGGGTCGGTTCTTTGTTAGCCTCGACGCGTAGCACTCCCGGTTCTGTCTGTGGTCCGTGGATTGAGCCGGGGGTATTACAAATGGTGGTATCAGTTTTGTTTGTGTAACGCCCCCGGTTCACTCTAAGAATAGAAGAACCAAAAGCGCCACAATCAGGTAACTAAGGCCAACCAAGTCTGAGTAATGGACAACAGCATACCAAGACCAGTTCGACCAAAGCACATGTATCTCTAGACCTGAGCCTAAGGCTTCTTAGGTCTTCGAGTTGTGTTAGGCCGGACAAAGTTTATATCAATTAGGTAAGCCAAGTTTGTAGAAACACAACTTACATTTATATCACATATCTTTCAATACATGTTCTTATAAAGTTATATAACTTTTCGGCCGAGGCTAAGCCAAAAAGAGCTAGTACATACTTTATTACGAAACCGGTTTTACAAAAAGCGAACACAATTTACTCCAGCTTCATAACGTTCCGCACACCTTTATCAGCAACCTAAGGTTTATCTGCAAAATGAACAGAGTCATGAGTAATCTAACATTACTAAGTGAGTCCCTGACTCACACAATCAGGATAAACACCCAAACCCCAAAGATAAGCATAGCCGAAGCATAAGCGTCATAGCACACACATCATATCAACAAGTGGATGCATACCCAATCACGTATGACACTAGTACACATTACTAAGCATCCTTTCCTTTAATCATAACATGATAAACGAGGCCTCTAGGTATATAGTCTTTCCCCCCGTGAACACCCGCACCCGAACCATCACAAAGACGGTTGAGCCGGCACATCACATCACCAAGCCCCAGTCTCACATACTGGCGCATCTCGGTTGGATTGCGTCTCAATACGACAATCCCACTCTATCCCGTCGGATAGTACTCGGCCATGGGTTGCAATCCCGTCTCTCCGAGTCTTCTTACCCAATCACTTGGTAAGGGACATGGGGAAAACTTACTACACCTTCCTAACATGAATCCTTATAATTCTAGCATGTTTCACAAATAACAAATCAACATCATCAACACTGTAGAGTAGCGCCCTAGCGTGTTGGTCTCACCATACGACCGGTAGTCCTACCTCTTTGGAGCAACTGACATCCAGGCGTGTCAGTCTAACCATACAACCGCCGGATTATTTCTCCATCTGTCCAAGTAACACCACATCATAACACCAAGCTACGGGTTCTTAGACATCAAACTCTGTCCGTGTATTAACAACCGTCCGGACTGGACGCTTCACGTCCTTCAGCTGCACACGTTACAGCTGCACACGTTAGTCACACAAGGAGTTCAACATCGATAACCTCCACTCTCCTATGCGCATTACCGGGAAGAAGACAATTTACAACGTATTATGAGTTTTAGTTGGGTAAAAAGGAATCTGTCTCGACCGAATCTCATATTTTGAGAAATGGGGCGGTATAGAATGAGTTTAGCCCGAGAGAAAGTGTAATCTGATTAGAGATCTAAGGATGGCGTTAATCTGGCTCTGCGCGTACGGTGAGCGGTACAAGGAAACATCGGGTGGTTCGAACAAAGATGAATTTTCATCGTGCTAAACTTATTTTTGCTGGGAGCAAAGGTTAATCAAGTTCTTGTGCTCAAGTATTTGCGGAGTTTCTTCAGCACATGGTCTTGTTTGAACGGCTATCTACCTATGAAGTGTGCGTTTAAGACAGAAACCCTATTAACCTTGAACTGGCCCGGTTGTGGGAAGCTGTATTGGGAATACAGCGAGATTTTGAAGATCCTTTTAGTATGGGATTGTATGCAAGTGGATAAAGCAATGGAGTATTAGTGATTGTGAAAATAAAAAGAGAAATATGCAGTGTTCACGCAAGAGGAGGCAAAATGGTAATGCCATAAAGAAGGTTAGAGGCCTTGTTTGGGAAAGGCGAGCAAAAGGACAAATACGGAGAAGTCTTACAAATGGTGGTGATGTTAAGAATGGTATTCAATTGGAGGATTCAGGAGTTAACTCAATTCAAGATGTGTATAAGTGTGTGCAGAACGGTTGGGTGCCATGATGTTCCAAAGATTGAAACCGGCGGTAATACAAGGCAAGGAGGCAAGTTTTTGGAGACTTTATCGGTTTAAGAGGAAGTGAATTACAAAGAGTATTAAGGGTTAAGGATAGTCTTTGGTACATCTAAACTCTTAGGAGTTGATCTTTGACATGAGATGTTCATCCTAAGTGTTAGCTTGATGGAAGCATAAGCTTCGTGATGTTCGTCATGTTTGGTTCGAGCAAATGAAGAAGTCTTGTGACCAAACTGAATCATTTCATGTTTGGCTGGTGTGGTGAGATTTTTCCCTGGAGAAAATGAGTTTTGATCGTGGGAATTGAGAAAGAGTACTGAAACATCGAGTTTTAGCTCTATCAGAACGGTACGGAGTACATGACGTGTGATGCCCGGTACGTGAGACGCGATACGCGATGCACGATATGCTGTACGCAACGCATGAGACGAGGTGCGCGGGATGCGATACGTGATGCACAATACGTGGTACGCGACACATGAGACGCGGTGCGCGGGATGCGATATGCAATGCACGGTACGTGATACACGGGACACAATGCACGAGACGCAGTTCGCGATGCGCGGTATGCGCATTACCGGGAAGGAGATGGCTTACAACGTATTATGAGTTTTAGTCGGGCAAAATGGAATCTGTCTCGACCGAATCTCATATTTTGAGAAATGGGACGGTGAAGAACAAGTTTGGCCGAAGTGAAAATGTCATCTAATCAGAGATGTAGGAGTTGCTCCAATATGGGCTGTAAGCGCACGTGTGCGGTATGGTGAAACATCGTGTTGCTTCGAGCAAAGACGAAATTCCTTCGTGCTCACCTCAGATCCTTTTGAGCAAAAGCAATTTCAAGTCCTTTTGCTCATGTGTTAGCTGAATTTCCCAAGCATTTAACTTTGGTTTTAGCTGCGGTTCATCCTTTGAGTAGTGAGTGTATGTACTGTTCGAGATGCTGGCCAGAATTCATATCAGTATTGGTACGACCAGATTATGGGAAACTGTATATGATATACAGTGTTGCTTCGAGAATCGGCTAAGGTTTTGTTTTGATAAAGGAAGATAAGATGATAGTATGTGCCTCGAAATGATCATGGGGACATGAGGAAAAGTAACCAGTGCTTGATCTGGAAATGGCAGAACTGGTAGTGCCTATGGAGAACAAGCGAATAGACAAGCGTGGAAAAGGTTTACAAATGGTGATACCTTACAAGTGGAGGTATTGTGCAATGATGTTGTTATCTAGCTGGATGGAGATCAAATGGTGGTGATATCAGTTGGTTTGGTGGAAGTCAAATGATGGTAATGGTGATGTTAACAGATGGTGTAATGGGCCTTGAGCTGAGTAGGATACTGTAACCACCAGATGTTATGGAAATCTGGAATGACTTAAGAAGGGAACCACAACAGGAACCCTTGTGTGATTTGTTTGAGTATGGTGGAAAGGGCAGATGAATTAAGTGGAGGTATAAGCGTAAAGGGAGAATAGCACATGGTGATGTTGCTACCAAAAAGCAAGTTTTGAGCTGAAAAACAAATGAGATTAATCAGTAAGGAAACTGATTGATAACTATGTTGAGAGCAAGGAGAAAGCATGAGTGTTTCAGTTGACGAAGACATACTAATCCCTGTAAGGAGGGGAGAAGCCGAAGTAAACAAACGCCATGTGGAATATTGTGAGTATGCAATTGTTGGTCTTCAAGTTTGACAGATGGTGGCATCAGATGTGGAAACTGATAGATGGTTAGGGAACTAAGGATGTTCCAGATTGAGAATTCGAGGACGAATTCCTTGTACGGAAGGGAGAATGTAATGACCCTGCCGAGAGCCTATAATGCCCGGTATGATGATCGATCGAGGAACCCATCGGGGACAATTTTACGAATTCCAGAAATTGGTATGGAGTAAGCCAAGACTCTAAGGAAGTCAGCAAAACAAGAATTGTTCCAAGCAAAATTCAACTGCTATGGTTAAAAATTCAGTGACCCGGCTAGTGCATCGGGGAGGCAAAACAGGCCGTTTGATGGGATAAATCAGTTCAATTGTAGGCTGTTCATCATGGGAGCTAGGCAGTGTTCATTTTAGCCTATGAGGAGTAATTCTTATGAAGGTAAATCAGAATGGCTAAAGAGAATAAGAAATCCACCGTATTGGTTCTCGATAGTCGAGAAATCGGCCGAACCAAAGGGTAAGGTGTTTTTTAATGTGGGAAACGAATGAGTACGACTTGGCAATATTCAAGAGTGATTAAATGAGGAGTTCTGGTGAAAGAAATTCTCAAAAGGCTCTGATAGATTTTTGAGATAGCTCGTAAAGGTTAAAAACGGGCAATATCGGTCCGACAGTGTAGATTCGATGGTCCAATGAGTTATGGATTGAGCTGAGACATCAGTGGCATCAAGATAGGATACTATAGCCTTGATTAAAGTTTTGGGATGAAAAGATAACTACTAGGTTGAATCCTTCATCCGGTTTACCAGTAACGGGATAAACCGATAAGTGATGGGGACGGATGTCCTTGGAGAATTATTCAGGAACAAAGATGGATTTTCCTAAGGCAACGAATATCCATAGATATCTCAGATTAAAATTATTATGGGCCAAGGGCCATGGTAATTATCCGGGAAAATTGTTTGTTCTGTTCAGAACGAGTGTGGGATCGCGGTACATCAAACCGAGCAGTTTTTATTTTCTGCACGTGTGTGATCAGTGAGAGTACTTTTCTTAAGCATTAAGTGATCAGCTGAAGAAGCTGATGGTGTGGCACACTCTCGGTGTTTGAAAGGTGATAAGGATGTATTTGTTTATTCATTAAAGAAGATAAACATGGAATTGTTTATCTTAAATGGATGGCGCGTTTTGATTGGTTCATCCTGCTGCCCAGGGGGCCCCTGCTTGTGCTTATAAATACTGCAGCCTGGTCTTCAGTTGATTTTTTTTGAAAACCTGTTGAAAGTAAGAGAAAAACCTTAGAGAAACACCGAGAGAGAAAGGTGAAGGAAACCTAGAGAAAGTGAGTTTTTGTGCGGCATGTTTGGAAGGTGCGGAGGTAGCGTACCAAGAGTAAGGAATCCCGTATCTAGAATTGGAAGTGAGGCTTAAGGTAGCTGTCCGGATCTAAGAACTTGAACCGAAGAAAGACCATCCGGATTCGTCTAAAACCTGTGAGTCCCGGTAGTTAGCCTGTGTGTTGTCTAACGTTTGCAGGTGTAGCTGTGGAATGGACGGTGAACGTCCTGTCCGGATATATGTTGATGTCCGGAGTGAGGTTGCTGTTCCTCACTTGTTATGTTTAAAGTGAAAGTGCATCTTTATATCTTGTGTGCTGTTTGTTTAGCTTGCACGCTAACATGTGATCCGAGATGGATCAGAGCATGGTAAGCTTTTATAAGCTTTATGCTTGCATGCATGATATCATGAAAGTCCATGCCTAGTGTCCAGGTTCATGGTGTGTGTTTGTGGTGATGGTTTAAGAACCCGCTGCATGAGGATGCATATGCGGTGTTATTTGGACTGGATGGAAAACTAGTCCGGCGTAGTATGGTGAGACCGACACGCTTGGATGTCAGTTACTCCGGAGAGTTAGTATTAGCGGTCGTATGGTTAGACCAACATGCTAGGGCGCTAATCTCCTGTGTCCTGTATGTGATTAAGGTGAATCACCCCATGTGAACGTTGATAGATGCATGAGTGGTATTGTTAGGAAGGTGTAATGAGTTATCCCCGTGTCCCTTACCAGTATGATTGGGTAAGAAGACTCAGAGAGACGGGATTGCAACCCATGGCCGAATACTATCCGACGGGATAGAGTGGGATTGATGTTATGAGAACGTAATACAACCGAGATGCACCAGTATGTGAGACTGGGGCTCGGTGATGTGATGTTCCGGTATGACTGTCTTTGTGATAGTTCAGGTGCGGGTGTTCACGAGGGGAGTAACTATACACCTAGAGGCCTCGATGTCTAGAGTAATCTAGACTTGGTGACATACATAGTAGTGAGACTACTAGAGATATGCATGGTCGTTTATGCATTTGCATATGCACATGGTTTAAGATGGTGCATGCTTCGGCTATTTGTTCATGACCATTCATTGCTTCGGCTATTGTTTGTGAATAGATTGCTATTGATGTGGCTTCGGCTATCTGTTGGGTTGGGATTTGTCTCTTGATGTTGTTGTGTTTAGTGGGTCCTGGACTCACTGAGTAACACTAGGTTGCTCATGACTCAACTTATCATTGCAGGAAACCGATAGCTGGGAAGGCTTTAGCGGGATCATTGGATGCTAGGTGACCTGCATAGTTTTATATTGCACTTCTGTGAAGGAAGTAGATTATAATATGTATGATCTTTGATTCCAGCGCTCACACGTATATTGTTTGGGTAATGAATTTGTAAGGCATCTTATTTATAAATAATAAAGGAAGTTTTTTTTAAGGTGCACGGTTCACTGATATTAGCTTAGTCCGAGGTAACACAACATTTGGCTGGAGTACGAGTTAGCAAGCTTTAGGCTCTGGCTGAAGGGATCGACTAGCGCTTGAATGTGGCCTTTGATTTAGATGTGTTCTGAACTGGGCTGGTTCTTTGTTAGCCTCGACGCGTTGCATTCTCGGTTTTGTCCATAGTCCGTGGATTGAACTGGGGGTGTTACAAATGGTGGTATCACGATGGATCCAAAACTCTTGGGAATTGACTTAAGGCTGGAGATGTTTACTCTCAGTGTTTAGCCTGAAGATGTTATGATTGGCTCGAGCAAATTAAGAAGTCTTACGACCAAACTGAATTATATTATGTTTGGTTCGTGAGATAAATTTTTGCCCTGGAGAAAATAAATTTGGATCGTGGGAACTGAGATGGAGTGTTGAAAAATCGGTACGCGGTGCACGACACATGAGACGCGGTGCACGGGACGCGGTACGCGATGCACAGTATGTGGTGTGCGACGTGTTGGTACGCGGTGCGTGGGATGCGATACGCGATGCATGGTACACGATACGAGGTGCAGTACGCGATGTACGGGACGCGACGCACGAGACATGGTACGCTATGCGCGGTATGCGCATTACCGGGAAGGAGACAATCTACAACGTATTATGAGTTTTAGTCGGGTAAAATGGAATCTCTCTCGACAGAATCTCATATTTTGAGAAATAGTGCGGTAAAGAATGAGTTTAGCCCGAGAGAAAGTGTCATCTGATTAGATATCTAAGGATGGCATTAATCTGGCTCTGCGTGTATGGTGAGCGGTACAAGGAAACATCGGGTGGTTCGAACAAAGATGAATTTTCATCGAGCTAAACTTATTTTTGCTGGGAGCAAAGGTTAATCAAGTTCTTGTGCTCAAGTATTTGCGGAGTTGCTTCAGCACATGGTCTTGTTTGAACGGCTATCTACCTATGAAGTGTGTGTTTAAGACCGAAACCCTATTAGCCTTGAAATGACCCGGTTGTAGGACGCTGTATTGGGAATACAGCGAGATTTTGAAGATCTTTTTAGTATGGGATTGTGTGCAAGAGGATAAAGCAATGGAGTCTCAGTGATTGTGAAAATGAAAAGAGAAATATGCAGTGTTCACGCAAGAGGAGGCAAAATGGTAATGCCATAAAGAAAGTTGGAGGCCTTTTCTGGGAAAGGCGAGCAAAAGGACAAATACGGAGAAGTTTTACAAATGGTGGTGATATTTTAAAGATGATAGTATCAGCAAGTTCCATAGAAAATTCGAGAGTAGTATTGACAAAAGGTGTGAGAAACCCTTGATCTATGCAAAGTATCATAACCATCAACTGTTTTGGGAACAAAGACTGAATCTAAAAGAAAGTCCGAGCAAGAGATTTGGAGTGACTGACCAAGAGATGGTCGATAGAAAAGATGAGCAAGTGAAGGCAGAAGTATAAGAGAGAGTTAGAATGTGGTGATTGTACTAACAAAAAGTCTTAGTAAGGGAGCCCTGAACTGTGAAGATATCGAATTCAATCAGTAAGGAAACTGATGAATAACTGAGTTGGAAACAAGGAGTAAGATGAGTGGGGAGCTTTGAGTTGAGAAAGATACGACAATCTCTGTAAGGAGGGGAGAAGACGAGAGAAGAGAAAACTGTTTGAAGCGTGTTCAGAGAACAGATTGGTGAGTAAAGGAGTTGATCAAATGGTGGCATCAGTTATGGTGACTGACGAATACTCAGAGAGCTAGGAATGTTCTGAATCAAGAATTCGAGGACGAATTCCTTGTAAGGAGGGGCGAATGTAATGACCCTGCCGAACACCCAGAACGCCCGATACGATGGTCGATGGACGACGCCATCGGGGACAATTTTAAATATTCCGGGACTTGGTATGGAGAAAGCCAAGAGTTCAAGGAAGTCAGTAAAACAAGAATCGGTCCAAGCAAAATTCATTTGCTATGGTTAAGGGGTGGAATCAGTCCATCGGTGAGTCACTCATCTCGGGAGTTAGGCAGTATTTGTTTTAGCCTTTGAGGAGTAATTCTGATGAAGAAAAATTAGAATGACTCAAGAGAATGAGAACTCCACACATTGTTTCCCGATACTCACGAAATCTACTGAACCAAAGACCAAGGCATTTTCCGAATGGGGAAAAGAGTGGGAATGACTTGGAAATGTCTAAGAAATAATAAATGAGGAGTTTTGGTGAAGGACATTCTCAAAAGGCTTGAGTGGATTCTGAAATGGTTCGGGGAGACAAAAAAGGGGCCATAGCGGTCGAACTGAGCGGTCCGGACGGTCCGACGGCTCATTGATACAATGATGGATGCAGAAACCGGAGTTGGAACCGGAGGTTATGATGCACGGGTTGGACAAGAATCCATGGAGGGAAATCCATCCGAGCCATTGGGGATTGGAGACCATTTTCACCGAGCTAAGGCACCTGGAGAATCGATGTCTCGAGGTAGAACACCCGTGTCTTGGTCTAGATTTGGAGATGGTCGAGATGAGCTAATGCATGATCGTACCAATGCTCGTACCGCTCGTAGCTGTGACCGATGCAACCCGATGACCGTACGGCTCATGATTATGACCCGATGCAGCCCAAACATGAAGGATCCGTGATTGACCGAGCTCTCGATCACTTCGCCGACCGGAGCCGAGTTGTGTACCGTCAAGTGGCGTATCCGAAGCTTTGTCTCGAGACAGGTTGCCCATGACTTGAGTTGGAAATGACGATGGGCGAGACACTCGAGCACAACATCGAGCCGGACAGTCTAGCTCACCCGGGTATGAAGATTTTGACTTATCGGCAAGGACAATGACCCGATCGCGGGGCAAAACACTTCAGCGGGACATCCTGCTATTTTTCGATCATGGTCTTGCCGACTGTCCCGTCGCATCTCGAGCCGATGCACCCGCGTCTCGGTACAAAACACCCGCGTCCCGAGTATTCACTGTTCTTCACGCGACCACTTGATATTTTTGCCGGGCAAAAATACGACCAACCAAAACGCAGAGCTTCATTAAACCGTCGGTCCATTTTTATGTCATTTTTATGCATTTGTCTTTTCAGCTTCTTTGGCGTAGGAAATACCCTTGTTTGCCAAGCTATATAAACTTTTCTCCTGTAAAAACCTAGGTACCTTTTTATCATTTTTCATCTAAGTAAAGAAACTTTTCTCTTGAGAATTTTCTCTCTTGTGTTCTTCGTGAGCATTGTGTTGTCTGGTGTGTCATATCCATTCAACCTTTCCTTGTTAGTGGTTTGGTGAGTCATATCCAAGGCTGACAAAGGTGTGGAATATCAGAAGATCTCCATCACTTCTGACGGTCCACCTCATTCCATCCAGTTCCGGCTTGATCAACATCAGATCGGTTCATATCCCAACCTCAGTACCATTCATTCAAGTGTTTTTTCTTCTTTGAAGATTGTATCAAAGTGGTATCAGAGCACACTTGAAGGGGTATTTCTTTCAAATCATTTTCTTTTCTTTCATTTCCACAAAAAATTCTGAAACACTTCTTTCCTTGCTATCTAGAATCCGGGCCATCTATCTACTTCACCATCTAGTTTTAGTCTTGTTATTGTTCATATTATAAAAAAAAGAATTTGTAAAGTAAAAAAAAAAAAGAAATCTAAAAGTCAAAAAAAAAAAAGAATGATCTATTTTCTTGTTGATTCTTGGTGAAGTGGTGGAAGAGAAAACCTGCTGGCTGAGGAGAAATCCAGCCTGNGGGGGGGGGGGGAGTTTGTTTAGATCCATTGGATTTGAGTAAGTGCTTACCTAGTACCTTTGAGAAGGAACCTTGAGGGAATTATCATTTTGTGATCACCTAAAAATCAGTGTGTTGAGTGGGTGAGAAAACAAACACAAAGAGAGTGAGAGCATTTTCTTTAATCTGTTTGTTAACTGTATTTCAGGAACCATGGAGTCTTATGAGGAAGAACCACCTGAACATTCCAATGCTGGTTTGTCAAATGTTCAAATGAGAGCTTTAAATGATACCGTGACTCGTTTGATGACTGCAGGATTGGAACAGCTTCATGTTAGATTGGATGAGATTCAGGCTTCATCTCAAACTCAACCAACTCAGCCTAATCAAACCAATCCGTGGGCAAGAAGGACTCAGCCTAGGAAAGCCACACGACAAGAGGAAGAGGAACTAGAGGATGAGTTCTCAGATGAAATCAGATCCATAGCCTGTGGCCGAAGAGGTAATAGACACCGAGAACAAGGTAATGTTAACCCTTTTTCTAGGAGAGCTGAACGAGTTGATGATGGTATTGGTAGTCTTAAGTTAAAAATTCCAACTTTTTGTGGCAAAAATGATCCTGATGCTTATTTTGAATGGGAAAGAAAAGTTGAATTGATTTTTGATTGCCAAAACTTCTCTGAGTTGAAAAAAGTTAGGCTAGCTGCAACTGAATTTAGTGGCTATGCTATTAAATGGTATGATCAAGTGTTGACACTCAGGAGGAGAACAGGTGGAGAACCCATCATGGACTGGGAAGAACTCACGGGACTGATGAGAAAGCGGTTCATTCCGACCCACTACAGCCGTGATCTACACCAAAAGCTCAGGCGACTCAACCAAGGTACAAAGAGTGTGGAGGAATACTTTCAGGAGGTGGAAACCTTGATGATTAAGGTAGACATAGAAGAAACCTTGGAAGCAACCTTGGCGCAGTTCATTGGTGGGCTTAACTGGGACATCCAGGACAGGATAGAAATCCAGGAGTATGAGAGCATAGAAGAGATGCTGCACAAGGCTATTTTGATTGAGAAACAGACCAAAATGAGCAGGTTCTCCCAGACATCTTACTCACCTTCTTCCAAGCCGTCTGTCCAAGATAAAGGTAAGGCCATTGCCCAAAGTTCTTCTGATTTCAAAACTAACACTCTGCCTTCACATTTTGATAAACCCAAAGCCATGGACACCACAAGCAGACTAGGGACATTAAGTGTTTTAAGTGCCAGGGACTAGGACACTATGCTAACAAGTGCCCAAACAGCCGTGTGATGATCATGCTAGACAATGGAGACATTGAGTCTGAGCCAGAAACAGAGGACACCGGTCCTATTTTTGATGAAGGACCTGATGAGGACCTAAATCTACCGGTCCAAGGAAGGTTACTAGTCACCAGGAAAGCCTTGAACATTCAGGCTAAGGCTGAAGACAGAGCTCAACGTGAAAACCTCTTCCACACCCATTGCATTTTCCAAGATAAGGTATGCAGTTTAATCATAGATGGTGGGAGCTATACTAATGTTGCTAGTGAGTCTCTTGTCAGCAAACTAGGTTTGGAAACCAGGAAGCACCCTCGGCCATACACATTGGAATGGTTAAATGATGAGGGAGAGATGTAAGTAAATGACCAGGTGGAAGTGTCTTTGACCATTGGGCGATATGAGGACATCATACTCTGTGATGTGTTGCCCATGGATGCCAGCCACATTCTGTTGGGACGGCCATGGCAATATGATAAGAAGGCCGTGCATGATGGCTTCACTAACCGCCACTCCTTTGAACACCAGGGCAAGAAGATCTCCTTGGTTCCGCTGATACCTCATGAGGTACATCAAGACCAACTACAGCTTAAGAAGAGCCGTGATCAGGAGAAGCCTTCTCCAGAAACCAAAGCTAAGAAATCCAATTTCTTTGGTAAGGCAAGTCAGGTAAGGAAAAGCTTGAATTATCAACTGACTTTGATTTTGCTTATGTTTAAAGAAACATTAATGGTCCAAACTGATCAAACACTGGAGCTTCCAAGTGAACTTAAGCAGCTTTTGCATGACTATGATAATGTGTTTCCTGAAGAAAATCCAAGTGGTTTACCTCCTATCCATGGCATTGAACATCAAATTGATTTTGTCCCAGGAGCCACTTTGCCAAACAGGCCAGCTTACAGAACTAATCCCGTGGTAACGAAGGAACTACAAAAGCAGATTGGGGAACTCATGGATATGGGTTATATCCGAGAAAGTATAAGTCCATGTGTTGTGCCAGTCCTTTTGGTGCCTAAGAAGGATGGTAGTTGGAGGATGTGCGTGGATTGCAGGGCAATCAACCAAATCACAGTTAAGTACAGATATCATATACCACGTCTTGATGATATGCTTAATGAACTTCATGGTTCTAGTGTATTTTCTAAGATAGATTTGAAATCAGGATATCATCAGATAAGAATGAAAGAAGGGGATGAATGGAAAAAAGCCTTTAAAACTAAGCTAAGATTGTATGAATGGTTGGTTATTCCATTTGGGATTACAAATGCACCTAGACTTTTATGAGGTTGATGAATCATGTGCTTAGATCATATATATGCATATTTGTAGTGGTCTACTTTGATGATATTTTGGTTTATAGCAAGAATCTTCAAGAGCATTTGATTCACCTGAAATCTGTTTTAGAAGTTCTTAGGACAGAAACAGCTTTATGCAAACTTTAAGAAATGCACCTTTACTACAGATAGTCTCGTGTTTCTTGGCTTTGTTGTTGGTGTAGATGGTGTGAGAATGGATGAGGAGAAAGTGAAGGCAATCCGAAATTGGCCAACACCCAAGACCGTTGGAGAAGTGAGAAGCTTCCATGGCCTTGCTGGCTTCTACCGCCGGTTTGTCAAGGACTTCAGTACCGTGGCTGCTCCACTCACCGAAGTCATCAAGAAAAGTGTGGGGTTTAAGTGGGAATAAGCCCAGGAAGAATCATTCCAAACTCTCAAATCTAAGTTAACCAATGCTCCCTTGCTCATTCTACCTGATTTCACTATAACTTTTGAAATAGAATGCGATGCTTCAGGAGTTGATATTGGTGCTGTTTTGATGCAGATGGGAAGGCCAATTGCATATTTTAGTGAGAAGTTGGGAGGAGCCACCCTGAACTACCCAACTTATGACAAAGAGCTTTATGCGTTGGTGAGGGCTTTGCAAACTTGGCAGCACTATCTCTGGCCCAAGGAGTTTGTGGTGCACACTGACCACGAGACCCTCGAGCATTTAAAAGGACAATAGAAGCTCAACAAATTCCATGCCAGATGGGTAGAGTTTATCGAAACTTTTCCTTATGTGATTAAGTACAAAAATGATAAAGAAAATGTTGTTGCTGATGCTTTGACTAGGAGGTATGCCTTGATTTCTGTTATGGATGCTAAGTCTAGGAACCGGAATTCACCTCAATGTATTTTCGTAAAGTTAATGTGAAGATCCGAGAATCTTGCGATAGAAAGCAGAAAGTAGAGAGAAAGATCGAAAAAGGAAACTAGGTCAAAAAGAGAACGAACTTTTATTGCTATAATGTATTGAATGGGTAAAACGTCTTAGAATCTGTTACAAGAGGTAGAGATCGATGCTTCTTTATACTAAGACATCCTAAGCCCTAGACAACCTAAGTTTCGATGTGGACAAATGTCCTTTCCTTTTTCCGATGATTTTTCCATAAATCTTCGAGGAAACTTCTAGAAACTTCCGTAAGTCGGTTTCAGCCCTTGTCGGTCCAACCTTCCAGCTCGGCCCAATTCGATAGACGAAACATCGCGTTGTTTCGAGAAGCTTACGAAAACATAGGTATGTTTACGAAAAGACCCTGAAGACGAAGAATGAAGCGAAACGAGATGAAACAAAAAGTGTCTGCCAGCTCGGTCAGCATTTCCTACCGAGCTTGACAGCAGGCAGCATGCTGACCGTCCAGCTCGGTAGCCTGGGTGCAGGAAATGCTGAACTGGCTTGCTTCCAGGTCCATGATGTCGTCCAGCTCGGTATGCAGGATGAGAGGAGATCTTCCGATAAGTCGTGGGATGCGTCCAGCTCAATATGCTGAAAGGTGTCGACCAGCTCGGTATACAGAAGGGTGAATTTTACCAAGCTGACTGGCATGTGTCGTCCAGCTCGGTAGGATTGGTGAAGGAAACACCCAGCAAGCTGCTCCAAGCTTCCGTACCGAGCTGGACTGCAACTCCCAACTTGTGGATGGCATAATTTTTTTGTATGAACTCCGTTTGATCTGCTTCGTCTTCCAGGAGCTTTAAAATTGAGTTTAGAACATTTTCCAAGTGGTTTTATGTTTAAAAGCCTTGTGGTTTGGAAGATACACCTTGATCATTGAACACATATTCTTTTCAGCTCGGAACTCTCGGAAAGTGTCATCCAGCTCGATTTCCATGAAGGGAAGGATTCTACCGAGCTGAATGCATCATGCTGTCCAGCTCGGTATCAAATAGGGAGCATGATACCAAGCTGAATGCATCATGACAGCCAGCTCGGTAGACTGAATGCATAATATCGAGCATGATCTTGACGCAGCGATTAAGAAGTATAGTACAGGATTAAGGAGCTAAAATGTTCTGATCCCCACATCTCGGGAACTTCGATTCTGCGATTTTTCAAAGTTCGTACGATCTTTCTTGGCGACAGAGCGAGTTTTTCTACCGAGCTGAGATTAGACTGAAGCATTTCTTGAGATGTTCGCAAGATGGAAAAGGAAACCAAGATGTCTGCTGTAGGAAAGCTAAACGGTGTCTGTGTGTTTTAAGGACTGTCGGAGATTAAGTGTCTTGTATGTGAAGTGAGGATCGGTTGTGAGGATACGCTTGGGATGTTGCCTCGTTAAAAACCTTTTACTAAGAAAAACCCTTTGTGAAAAACGTAGTTAAGGAAAAGAGTGCAACGCGTATAAGGGTTTGGAATTGTCTTTCCGAAAAACTGTTTAAGTTAAGTTTTTCCAAAGAGATTTTTTCAAAAAACTGTTTAAGTTAAGTTTTTCTATAGAGGTTCTTCTGAAAAACTGTTTAAGTTAAGTTTCTCAAAGAAGTTCTTTCCGAAAAACTATTTCAGTTAAGTTTTTTCGCGGAAATTTTTTCCGAAACACTTTTCATGTCCGAATTTTTTGGTAAATTTTTTCCGAGAAACTGTTCATACTAAGTTTTTCGAAAGTTTTCGTAAAAAGATTTCCGAAAAACTGTTAAGGATAAGTTTTTCGAAAGTTTTTTGCGCGAAACCAACTCGTGAACCATGGATATCGACCTGGCTGCAAGGGATGGGTGTTCATGGGCTGAAATGCTGAATTTGGCCAGCATTTCCTACCGAGCTGGATGGTAGGCAGCATGCTGACCGTCAAGCTCGGCCAGTTTTGGCTCCCATGCTCTCCTTCTTTCATTCTTTAGATTTTTCGGAAAAAACTTAAGTGTTTCCGGAACTTTTTCGGAAAAAAGAGAATTATTATATATATATATATATATCTTTTTGTTTTTTTATTATTTAATTCTTTCTGAAAACTGTTCATGAAACGTTTTTCGGAATTTTTTGCACGAAACTAATCCGATTATCTCATGGACCGAGCTGGATGTAAGAGTGGGATGCTCATGTGCTGAATGCTGATTTTGGACAGCATTTCCTACCGAGCTGGACAGCGGGCATCATGCTGACCGTCCAGCTCGGCCAGTCTTGGCTTCTTTGCTATCTCCTTGAAAAACTCAAAGTGTTTCCGGAGATTTTTCAAAAAAGTTTTTCCGAAACACTGTTTAGGATACGTTTTTCGGAATTTTAATAAAGTTTTTCCAGAAAACTGTTGAAGATAAGTTTTTCAGAATTTAATAAAGTTTTCACGGAAAACTGTTCAAGATAAGTTTTTCCGACAATTTCCGTATGAAACCAACCTGTCCATCAAGTCTACCGAGCTGGATGGCAGGAAGGAGCATTCATGTGCTGAATGCTGATTTTGGCCAGCATACTCTACCGAGCTGGACGGTAGGCAGCATGCTGACCGTCCAGCTTGGCCAATTTTGGCTTGTGAGCCTCTTCCTTTGAAAACTCTAAGTGTTTCCGGAGATTTTTCGTAAAAGTTTTTCTGAAAGGCTGTTCAGGGTAAGTTTTCCAGAATTTTTTAATAAAGTTTTTCCGGAAAACTGTTTAAGATAGGTTTTTTAGAGGTTTAGTAAAGTTTTCACGGAAAACTGTTCAAGATAAGTTTTTTCGAGAATTTTCATATGAAACCAACTTGCCCATCATGTCTACCGAGCTGAATGGCAGGAAGGAGCATTCATGTGGTGAATGCTGACTTTGGCCAGCATTTTCTACCGAGCTGGACGGTCAGCATGCTGCCTACCGTCCAGCTCGGCCAGTTTTGGCTTGTGAGCCTCTTCCTTTGAAAACTGTAAGTGTTTCCGGAGATTTTTCGTAAAAGTTTTTTCGAAAGACTGTTTAGGATAAGTTTTTTGGAATTTTTAATAGTGTTTTTCCGGAAAACTGTTTAAGATAAGTTTTTTGGAAGTTTAGTAAAGTTTTCACGGAAAACTGTTCAAGATAAGTTTTTCCGAGAATTTTTGTATGAAAACACCTTGCCCACCAAGTCTATCGAGCTGGATGGCAGGAAGGAGCATTCATGTGCTGAATGCTGACTTTGGCCAGGATATTCTACCGAGCGGGATGGTAGGCAGCATGCTGACCGTCCAGCTCGGCTAGTTTTGGCTTGTGAGCCTCTTCCTTTGAAAACTCTAAGTGTTTTTAAAGATTTTTCGTAAAAGTTTTTCCTGAAAGACTGTTTAGGATAAGTTTTTCGGAATTTTTAGTAAAGTTTTTCCGGAAAACTGTTCAAGGTGAGTTTTTTTGGAGGTTTAGTAATCACGGAAAACTTTTCAAAATAAGTTTTTCCGAGAATTTTTGTACGAAAACACCTTGCCCACCAAGTTTACCGAGCTGGGTGGCAGGAAGGAGCATTCATGTGCTGAATGCTGGCTCTTGGCATTATTTTGTACGGATCTGGACGGTAGGCAGCATGCTGACCGTCCAGCTCGGCCAGTTTGGGTTGTAAGCTATCTCCTTTAAAGACTGTAGGTTTTTTGGAATTTCAATAAGTTTTTGTTTAAGATAAGTTTTTCCGAAATTTTTAATAGAGTTTTTCTGGAAAACTGTTCAAGTTAAGTTTTTCCGAAATTTTTTGTACGTAACCAACTTGCCCACAAAGTCTACCGAGCTGGCTGTAAGGAGGGAGTATTCATGTGCTTAATGCTGACCTTGGCAAGCAGATTTGTACCGAGCTAGACGGTAGACAGCATGCGGCCTGTCCAGCTTGGTCACTTTTGGCTTGCATGCTCCCCTCTTTGTTTCTTTCTGTTTTCGGGGAAAACTTAAGTGTTTTCGGAAAAGTTTTTGTTAATGTTTTCTTCGAAAGACAATTCAAGATAAATTTTCCGAATATTTTTCTTGTAAAATTTTTCCGAAAACTGTTCATGCTAAGTTTTTCGAAAGTTTTTGTATAAGATTTTCCGAAAAACTTTTAAGGATAAGTTTTTCGCACGAAACCATCTTGATCACCATGACTACCAAGCTGGCTGTAAGAGAGGGACATTCATGTGCTGAATGCTGATCTTGGGAGGCAAATGGTACCGAGCTGGACGGTGGACAGCACGTCTGATGAGATCCCACAGCCGGACACAACCAGGACGATCGTAAGGCCACCGAGTAATCCTACCATGCACCATCGACCAGGGACCAGAGCAGGCCAACGTACCGTGACCGAGGACTTCAATCAAGCTACCGAGGGTCTTCCAAGCCAAATGGAGGTTAATGGATTCACCAGACAGTTTTCGGTCTTAGACATCAATCCGGACCACGGACCGCAGCCCATATCCATTACCTTCCGAGCCGGACGAAGTCCCGTGGACCAAATCAGGGAAAACGTCCCGACCTAGTTGACCATTTTCGGTATCCAGCCCGTGAAGAAGTAAGCATGCACCGAGACCGACCTTAGTCCACATTCGCGCAATCATGACCGAGCCATCATTTTAAGGTAAGTGTTTTAAATACAGACTAGGACTAATGAGTTTTCATTTTTGGTGTTTGGTGTTTATTTCCTTTCTTTCATTTCGGGCAAATTGTATTCGCCCTTTATTTTTACTTTTGTAAGTTGTATTGCATTTATTTCAAGTCCCCACGAAGGGCAACATCTGCATCGGCTCCCTTTATAAGGCCCCTCTTTGCAGACTTGTATTTTTCAGAATTCATTAATAAGAAAACCGAGTATTCTCTTCCAAGATTATCTTGCTTATGTCCCAAAAACCTGGTTTTTGTGCCTTGAGTGTTTGATCTTATCAGGGTTTTTCCATCGAGTCTGTGGCGATCTTCGATCCACCAGTCCGTTGTTCTATCGTCCCCAACTCATCCAAAAGCGCCGGACGGCCAGCCGATCGAGAAATCGTGTTTTCCGAGTTATCAGAAATCATCGAGACGCGTCCCACACCGCGTCTCGTAGCCACCGTACCGCGTCTCGGAAATCTCCGCACTGCGTCTCGAGTCATCGAGTCGTCTACCCGATACCCGATCGCATCCCGTAATCATTATCCCACGTCTCGAGTTACCCACATCACGTCCCGATCCATCGTGCCGTGTTCCGAGAACTCACACCCGCGTCCCGACTCCATCACCCCCGCGTCCCGATACGTACCCCTGCACCAAGTGACCCGTGCCGCGTCTCGAGTGATCGTACCGCGTCCCGATAGCTCACACCCGCATCCCGATAGCTCACACCCGAGTCCCGATTGCTCACACCCGCGTCCCGACAGCTCAGACCTGCGTCCCGATACTAGCACTGCCACGTCCCGAGTGACCCGACCGTGTCCCGAGTAACCTCGCCGTATCCCGACAGCTCGTGTCCCGCGTCTCGATAGCATCGTACCGCACCGCGTCCCCAGTGTTTCACCACCACCCGAATTTCACCCCACGGTCCAAGGGTCGTATCAACGTCGTTCATCTAGCTCGGCCAACTTTTGGCATGTATGCTCTCTCTTTCGATTCCTCATATTTTGGGGAAAAACTTTAAATGTTTCCGGAAATTTTTTCATAAAATTTGTTCCGAAAGATTATTCAAGATAATTTCTCCAAAGTTTTTTCATATGAAACACTCTTGATCACCATGGCTACCGAGCTGGCTGTAAGGGAGGGGCATTCATGTGCTGAATGTTGACATTGGCAAGCAAATGATACCGAGCTGGTGGGTGGGTAGCACGTTGCTTGTCCAGCTCGGCCAACTTCTGGCCTGTATGCGCTCTTCCTCGATTCCTTATGTTTTTGGGAAGAACTTTGTTTTTCCGGAAAACTTTCGTAAAAGGTTTTCCGCAAAACTGTTAAAGATAAGTTTTTCTGAAGTTTTCGCACGAAACCAACTCGAGCGCCATGGAGGTCGAGCTGGCTGTCATGGTAAGGCCTTTGTGTGCTGGTTGTTGAGTTTTGGCAGGGAGAGGGGAAGATGGTGGATACCGAGCTGGATAGTATCTATTCCAAGCTGGGCGTCTGTGTTTTGTGGGGGAACTAGTCAAAGAGGAGTGAGAAATGCCGAGCTGGTTGAAGAGACAAGGCAATGTCGAGCTTTGAGGCCAAGCTGGACGTGAATGATCGTGATCTGATTGCTGAGTCGATCGTGTACATATCATGTCTTGGTGCCGAGCCGATCGATTGATCGGTAAGAGGGATTGATCGATCACCTAGAGATCAGGCCGAGCTGGCCGTGTATCTTGTCTTGGGTCGGCAGTTTTTTCAGCTTAATATATACCGAGCTGGATGCTAGCGCGCATCTTAGGTATGCTAAGCTGATCGATGTGCTTACAAGTATATGTGTGGGAATTTTGCCAAGTGTCAGAGAGGACTGTTCTCTGTTTCGTCTTGGTGAGAACTTGTTCTTTTCGAAAGAAAGTTAATCTTTGGGTGAGCTATCTTCCTCGGAAGAGATTCAAGCTCATAGTTACGAGAAAGTTTCTGGGCCGGTTAAGGCTGTCGGAATGTTTTCTGAACCGATGAAGGTTTGTATGGAGCTTACAAAAGCTGAAGAAGAAGTAGAAATGGCCAGTCCCGCCTTTGTGGGGAGGAGGTCATGTCATGAGAAGTCGTTCTTGTATCAAGTTCTGTATACAATGATGAAGCTTTCTGAAAGGATGAATCCTTTCGTTCCGGAGTGATTTCTTTTTAGAAGAGGGGTTTCGAAAGCCTTCTCCTTGAAGGAAGATTTATCAAAACCAGTTTTTAGAGAAGATGCGATTAGGCCGTTTTTCCTTGGAAAGGAGTTTAGGCAAGAATGAGCTTGTATCGTTTTGTTGACGAGACGTGCTTTACTGCCTGATACAAGTTAGTAGGCTGAACACTTGTGTTCTCAAGGAGCGTTTTACTGGGTTTTGTTCGATTCTAAGATTTTGAATCTTTTGCTATAGGAGGGTAGAATAGTTCGAAAGTTTTACTCACTCCTGTTTCTTTAGCGTTTTCAGATGCTTAGAAGCGTTGTAGAAGTTGTGATGCGTTTAGCGTTGATACTTAGTCAGCAGAGACCTGTCATGCCTTTATTAGACAAGAGTATGATTGCGTTTAGCATAAGATGTTGATGATGTTGTGCCAGCACTGCTTAGAAGCGTTTTGGCTGGGCTTACAATAGGTTAGTGTTTCGGAAACTAAGCTATGTGTTTGTCTGGTTTTAGGGGCTGCGTTATTTCGACTTATCTCCCCGTTTTTCGACTTTTTGAAACACTTTATAATCTCGTCTAGTGGTATGCTAGATTGTGTTTCTGAGATGTTGAAGACCAGTGTGCCAAGTTGGGCACTTACTGGGTTTGCGAGTCTACAATGAGGACTAAGCCACTGCGAGTCTTTACTTGCTGACATGCCCCTCTCAAAGTCAAACCTGAGAACATCGTCTAGGATATACCTCTCGGATGTTAGGCTAGGATATACCTAATCCGATTTATATAGTGCGCTGTTATATGTCTGTGCACGGATGTTGCTGAACCTCACCTCCATATAGAAGGTTGGTTGGATATGATTTTCGTCCATTGGAACCAGCAATGGTTCCAAGTTTGCTTAAGGGAAACCGGTTTCTTATTGTATTGCATATGTATGCTAAGTTTATGGATGTTGGAGACCTTGCAGACGTGTTTGGAAAAACGTCAAGTCTAAAAAGTTTAGTTATTGAGAATTGATCTGAGAGTTTGTCATAGGTGATCGTTCTAGAGAACAAGAGATCGGAAGTCCTTTATTGCTTAGAATTCGGAACTTTAACTTGAAGCTTAGAATTTTTGCGAAAACCCAGAACTTCTTTAGACTCTTTGAATCCTTTCAAGTTCGGAATTACCGTAAAAACTCAAAACTTCTCCTAAGTTTGGAACTCGTTGCATTCAGAATTCGGAACTTGTTGACTCCTTTAGATGCCAAAGTTTTCGATTTTTCGGATTCTCGAAACTATAAGTAGTAGCATGGATGAGCGATGAGTGTGTGTACACTCCCAGTCCCTCCTTTTTTTTGTTCTGGGGGGACAGCTGCACCGAAGGTCGGTTGCCACGTACCTCTTGTCGAGGATCAAGCCGTCTCGTAGTTCAGTTTGTTNTTTTTTTTTTGGCGGCAAGACTTTCGAGTTGTTCGAAGTTTTAAACTCGAAGTAATGGCGCTGGTTTTTATTTTTAGAGATAGGATGAAGACTACGTCTCCATATCCCGAGCTTGGGATGACTCAGGTGCATCCTTTAATGCCTTGGAAGTTCTGGCTTCCTGAATTTATGGTTCAGTTGCGAGAGCTTTTTGTTGTGTCCTTCTTTCGGAAACTTCCTTGGGAGTTTCTTGGACAGAAGCCTGTNCCTCAGAGATTTGGAGTTTCCGGAATTTGTGTTCAGCTAAGAAACAAACTCGGGATTCCCTTTGGCTTCCCCAAACAGTTTTTATACCTGATTTCGTGGGGAATTTCAGGCATAGGTGGTATGTTGAAGAGATGGCCCGCATGGAGTTTATCCAAGGTATCCCCATGATGACATTGTAGATAGTTGGATGGTCAGCTACCACAACGTTTACGACATTGGTTACTCCTCCTGCTTGGACAGGGAGTCGGATGTTCCC
>OVBI01002107.1:0-24122 GCA_900406495.1 Sisymbrium altissimum | reverse complement strand
GAAAACATTTGGGCCACAGTAGTTGCATTGCTTTTACTATTGGGCTTGACAATTTTTTATCGATAAAAGTTTGTGTTTAGCAAAAATGATGCGTTTTGTTATTAGTCTAGAAGAACAGGTGTAAAAAGAGAAGAGGACACGTGGATACCTTTAAAAGAGAGAAAATTGGTTAATTATATATAAGATTCCTTATTGAATATATATTCTAGCCTTGGCTAGTACTATGAGTCTATGACACTGAATAGATATGGCGTTCATTTTGATTTTATAATAAGTCCATTAATATCTCCATTCAACCTTTGTATGCAGGCCCAACTTTTTTTATTTGCGAATGGTGCATTTACACTGGGCCTAGAGTCCAAATTTAATTTTTTGTATAGATTTAAGGTCCAAATTTGGTTTCCATATTTAATGATTATGTCCAATTGTAAGTGTAGACCTTCTATTTAAGGCCTTTTCTCCATTACTCACCGAATCTTGTTAATAACTGAGCCGGGCCTGTTTGTATGATCTTTGATTTCCTAAAGATTAAGATTTATCCAGTGAGCTCAAATAAATATTATTTCTTGTTTTTTTTCCCCGAAATGGTTTAACTTAATCAGGTTATATGTCTAACGGCTGGATTATTTTACAATGACCAAGAAATAAATTAATGATTGCACAATTACAACAATCAAACTCTACATATATCTTTCTATTCTCTGTGAACAGCCAATCAGACTGTCAACGAACGACACAGTTCCCATCCCACGAGAAGATCATATATCCTTCAGACTGACTTGGGAGGCAAAGCTCCTCAAATTCAACACGGAGGAAAAGCATGTCGTTTCGGAGCATGGACGAATAATTGGCCCGAGTAAAGATCTTACTAACCAAGATCAAATGCTTGTATACGTTACTGTTTCTCTAGCCTAGAAGATCGTCTAGAAGCGGACGTGCAGCGTCTGTCCGCGTTGCTGTCTCACTGTACCGACCTCTGCAAGGCAAAACGATGCGCAATAATAAGGGTTTTTGCTCAAGGGGAAAGAAATTTCAAGTACACTCTAAAAAATTGTATGAGTCTTATACGAGGGTTTAGAGTAAGGATCATAACACCAGAGTTGTTCCTATGGGTTTTGTGATTAGACACAAGAATAGCAGCAAGCAAGAGACCTTACACTAGTTGACTGTTGGAGTTCAACAGCTGATGATTCCCCGTTTTCCTGCATAAGGACCAGCAACATCACCGATGTTATTCCTATCTCGGATTTTGTTAACGGAATATTTTGTATAACTCTCTACTTTCTACTTATGTAAAAGAATGGTGGATACCTCAATTAGCAAATCCTTTCTTGTGATCAAGCCTATCACACGGGAAGGACGCGGAACAACGAATAGATGTCTCAGTCCAAGTTGCCGGAAAAGGTTGTATACCTGATTCAAACGGATCAAATTCTCAACCAGCGATGATCAGATGGATCTTGGTGTATCAATAAAACATAACCAGAGCTTTCACTCACCTTTGTCAATGACATGTCTTCAGGAACAACGTACGGAGACGGATTCAAAAACGGAGCAAGATCTATGTACATCTCTAAATCATCTGAAGTTAGATGTATATCCTCTATGCATAACCCTTTAGATGAAACAGGTTTAGCAAACTCGCTAAAACTGTGCCTGGAGATTGCATAATCAATTTATTTATCAGACTTCAGACAAGATATGACTTCTCCCAAAGAGAGTGGAAAAGAAGAGGGTGGGACATTAGTTTACCTGACCGGTCTGGCACTTGGATCACAAGGCAAAGGACTATGTTGAAAATCTACCTTCGATTGAAGGAGAACAAGCAAGTGACTACATGGCAAACAAAACTCCGAATTATACATTTTTAAAAATAAAAGTCCTTTCGCAGTTGGTGGACAAATGTACAATCACGTACCTCCGAAGAACTAACCCGATGACAAGTGTTTCACCACTTCTCGTGTGGTCGATCACCTGGCACAGTGTCAAAATGCAAAACCATCAGTACAGAGGACTAAGCAGTAACGAGTCACGCCTGTGTGGAAGAAAGCAATGCTTACCGGATATCCATTGTGTTTATTGCTGCGCAAAATTGAAGCAACATCTGCAACCCTGATAACTCGAGGTAAAGAGATTACCTTCAAAGAAGAAAAAAAAGAAGTTAGAAATTATATAAGAAGCATGTGTCACAAGCTCTATCTAGTAGCTGGTTGATGATGGGCACACAGCTGTCTTTGATGATGGAGAAATGATAACAACCTTCTGACTTTGACATGCTTCCTTTGCTACCATTTGACGCATATGATACTTGGGTCTCGATTCCAGTAACGGAATGCCCTTCAGACGTGCTTGTACTTCATACAATCCCTCATTAAAAGCATCACCCACGGCCTAGCAATAGAACAAATTAAAGCAAGTATATTTCCACAACAATCAAATAAATGAAAAAGGTCGGTAACTCGTACCTTTGAAATGAGAAGAACCAACATTATAAGAGGTAGGAGTTTCAGGTTGTTCGTGATTTCAACCATGATAACACATAAAGATACAGTCATCCGCATCGAGCCTCCAAGAAATGAAGCAGCTCCCAGCAAAGCATAACTAAAGTATAGAAACTTTTTGTATCAAAAAGCAGTTCAACCAATAAATGGAAAAAAAAAAAAAAGTGGTAAGATCAACAAAGCATTACACAGAGACACTCACGTTCCTTCCTCAATGTTGAGCTTCTTATAAAACCTGACCACAAACATGCCTACAAGGCGCCCATAAGTTGAACCTATCATTATTCCAGGAACAAACTGGCCAGCGGGAACAGCAGTGCCAAAGGTCACCACTGCTAATGTATAAAACATAGCCTGGGCATCATTTGGGAAAGGACAAATCAGAGGAATAAACAAATAGAATAATGAAGCTATAGATAAATGAGATGGAATAATATTTAGAGCCAAATCAGCATGTTACTTATCCTGTTGATAACATGCACATGATTCAATCAAGCTCAAAGCCTCCAAAGATTTTAGACCAAAATAAGGACATGTGACCAGGTTGATCAGGATACGAATTTTTTGAACGAACCAAGTAAAAGAATTTCGTACCAAAAAAGTTAGTAGACTCTGAGCACTGAATTCTCGCATTGTTTTTGCGCTGAACAAATTCCTTATAGCATCATCCTGTCGCCAAAAAGAAAAGTAAAACGATTCAATTGTAACAGTCGGGCTTAATTATAAAGCAAAGTAGAAATTGAAAATAATATTTTTTGAAAATATTCTACAAGAAAAGACCTGGGTATTGAAGAAAATTGTGGCGAGGTCATTGTATTCGTTATCCGTCTTGCAGTAGAACTGCAATGATTGACGCAACAAGAATGCAGCAGTGTTAAAAGGCAGAAATCTCAGAATAGTCAGAAAGCTCAGCAGAGACGATGAATGCCATTGCTAAAGTTCTGGGGGCTGATTAGTTAGGCTTTTCTAGAAACCACCATCACAGGAAGTCCACATAAGCATCTAACAAGAGTCTTCAATTTTCACTAGGTATAATTAAAAAAAGTTATAGCTTTATGGCTCGACATTTTTCCCATCGGCAAAACAGTTAAATGATAGCTAAATATCACCATAAGAGATCGGCATTGTCAATAATATGCAACAGATCTCACAGTTACACATCTATCTATAACAGCGTCTTACATTTACGTAATTCCCATACATTCCTGGAGGCCGTGGACATTCAATACCAGAGTCAGGAACTGATTCAGGGCACGGACTGCATTTCCGTAGGAGTGGCAGCCCAAAAGAGATTGCTGAAGTTATGCAAGAGATGATGCATGCTTCATATATCTGCAATTTGTAGCAGTTATTTAAATCCAGAAACGAGACAATCAATCTTCAGAAGATAAACATAACCAAATACATAAGGACTTGTGACTCGTTCATCATAGATACCTTCACTCGATTTCCTCTCTTGTGCAAGGAATTTCGACGCCAAGATGTCATATAGTAAGTAAGTTGGTTAAATAATGCCCCTGGAGAAAAATGCCATGAGAATTGAAACAGTTAGGGAAATATAAATGGAACCAATAGCGCAGCAGGAAAAGAAAAACCCTCACCAAGTAGGCCTCCGATAACTCCAATTACAGCCATTGGCAGTAACTCCTTGAAGTAGTAGTCATCTTGACCACTAAACGAAGGAAAGAAAAGTCTAACGTCAATTCTAGCACTCTTAACCTTGCACAATATAAGTGAGCACTGAAGCTAGAACCTTACTCTGATACATCCCATATGATGAAACCACCTCCACCAAAGTGTCCACATATTCCACTCTTGCACCATCCCATGGCAGTACGCACCACAACAGCCACGATAGCAGAAGTGAAAAAGACACGCCACATAAGTTGACTTCTCCACCTTCAATAGCACATACAAATTAAATTAGATGGACACACCGCAGAGCATCCCAGATGCACACTAGCTAAGGTATCCTAAGAATAAGCTGCTGTCAAGTGACGCCAGTTGCTGAAGAAACAGTAGAATAGACAACAAAAATTTGCTTCTAGAACAGGATAATTTCAGCTGGTGGAGATAGGATGAGGGAAGGAACCTACCATGATGTGACCTCCTCTAATGCAAATAACACACCACCAACAGGAGCTCTAAAAGCTGCAGCAACTCCAGCTGCACATCCACAAGTGACCTTTCAAGGCATGGCAAAATAAAAAGGAATAAGATCTCCCAAGAGATTTGAACCTAATCTAAAACATAAAACAAATCAGATAGCATTCTCCACAAGAAGCATCTAGGAAACTTACAAGATCACGACGATCTCTATCACTCTTAAAAAGTTGCGGCCATCTAGAATTAAAATGATACTTGGTAGATCCACCCTGAAACAACAGAAGCAAAAGGGAAAACAAAAAAAAAAACCATAATATAAGTTGCCTGGTAAATGATGATTCATCATTGATGAAGGACAGAAGTCCTAAGAAAAGCAACATTCAGTTGTCATCAGATTGCTGACCTGGCCAAGCAAAGATGCAATGCAAGCACCTGTATGTACAAGGGGACCTTCTTTCCCCAAGGCTAAACCACCTCCAACAGAACCAATGCTTCCAAATATCTATTGAGATAACAAACTATGAAACAAGTGTCTTCAAAATATATATATTAAAAAAAAACGTAAACTTTCAAAGATAACATAACATTCCACAAACAAATTAACTCACCTTTCCGATGAGAGTCCTAAAGAGAAGTGTGCCAGGAATATCAATTCCTGTAGAATCAAATCCATAATAAACATTAAAATCAAAAGAAGAGTATGGGACAACAAACTCTGAGCCAAAACAAACACAAAAGGGAATTACGAAAGTACCGTTGAGATAACCCTTAATCTCAGGAATGCCAGAGCCAGCGGCAGCAGGAGCGAATTGAGTAATGATGTAAGCGGAAGAAAACACTAAGACTAGATTGATGACCAGGTACACTATAAACCCCGCTATATAAGACTTTTGAATGATCGCAAATGTGAGCGCAAACTTCCATCCCGCGAAATTCTCCACCGATAGATTTATAAATACAGCAGCCAATCCAGTTCCTAAGACGAATCGCCAACCAAAATCAATGGATCTGATTCCGGCGAATACGAATCAATAACAAAAAAAACGAGTAGTAGTATTAGTAAGTACCGATCCCGATGAGTAGAGAGAAGAACCATTTGACTGCAACGTAGTAACCAACATAAAGCTTCCCTCGATGCGCCTGATGACATACCAGTCCAAAGATCATCATCGTCACAAGCAATTGGAGGATTAAGCAGTAGTTAAGTAAGTAGTCAGTAAGTAAGTAAGTAGAACCTGTTCTTCTCTGTAAGCGTGATTCTCGATAACCTCGTAGTCGAGACTATCGACGCCAACGCCTTCACGAGGAGAGCTGAGTAAGCCGACGCCGTCGGTGGAAGCATCGTCGGATTCAGGTACACGAGACCAGATCAGGTTATCGGATTCGATCCCGTTCTGTAGATGATTCGACAACATGATGAATGATGATCGAATCGAAGAAGCTTTTGCTTTGATTGTTTTAGGGATTTCGATCACCAGCGACGATTCATTTGGGCTTATAGCCAAAAATTTTGTAGCTTCTGATTAAATTCTGTTATTTAGCTTTCCTTTTCAATTTTTACTTATTACTAAAGAGGGTAAAATGTTATTTTCTTACTTTTTTATGTTTTTGTCATCATAAGTATTTTTTTATGTTCATAAACATTCCCATCTATGACTTAATTCCCAATCTCAACCTTTAAAATACAAATCTTTTTTTTTGTATGTAGATTCCATTATCGTGAAGGTTGCATCATCGTGAATCCGTGATCATGTCTGTCTCTTCTTTTTTTTCTTTATCCCCAACAACTTTTCATCTAGTTAAATTTTAAAGGTTGATGAAGTCAATCCCATCTAATTTTACACTCTTTTCTTCATCCACTGGTTTTTATGTATGTCACCCATCCACTACAGCACTGCTTGATAACTTTGTGTGCATAATTAATTCAAGATATGAAATGAAAAGATTGTATTGTTGGTAGAAAATGACTTAACAAATATAATCCTCCACGGCGGTAAGAATTATTAACAGTAGGAAAATAACTAATGTTGTCTGCAAAATTAAAAATTTTAGCAAGAGTTTTTTTTTTATACTTAAGTTTGTGTAGTGTAGTAGAAATAGAAAAAGTATGGTAGAAATAAACATACTGTACATGGAAAAGAATACAATTTCGAATGAACTTTGTGTCCTTCGACTTAAAGTGCCTCCTTCGCCTTCATGCTTTCTAGTAATCCCACAAATGCAATTCCACTTAACTTTATTGGGAGTGGAATCAAACGCATCGCGCTCTTTGTCCATGTTTGTTGTTGCTTCTTCAAAATATCCATCCCTTTTGCTTGTTATCTTTTTGTTTGCAGTATTCATCCACACCTTTTTTTTAGTTAAGGTCCCTTTCCATAATGGCCCTGGATCTTAAATTATACTAAGACCATACTAATAGAAACTTGACCCCAAAAGCCACTTTCTAAGATGTTGACGTCAACTTTTTTAACCATACCATAGTAGGCATCAATTGTTTTACATGCAAAGTTTTTAAAATTTGCACGCAAAGTTTTTACATGTCTGAGTCATGTAGTTGATTCTCTAGGCTTTGACACCAATTTCACATCTTTTGCAAACTCAGCCTCTCAACTTCAATAACATCATATTGGCCACTGGGAAATAGTGGCTTAATCTATGGCTCTTCCATTTTCCGTTGTCAAATCGTGGTTGGACAAAAATTCAGCAATCTCCATTGTCGTGGTTGTAAAATCATGGCTAAACAACAACAAAAATAACATAAGAATTTTTTGTCATGCCAAATGACTCTGATACTCTCCCTCCAAGGCTCCAAACATTTATTTAGAAGAGTTAGTTAGCACACATTTAAACTAGTAAATGAGAAAAAAAAAAAAAAAAAATCTCACTAACACTAGCTAAAGCCAGCAAAATTGGCGATCAAAGTTGTAGTACAACCCCATCTGACAAATTATATCCAGAGAAAGAGACCAGAACGCAATATACATAAACATTAGTCAAGTTCATATCAAAATCTGTATAGAAAATCAAACCTATATAAAATACAATCTCAGGTAGTGCCAGTTGTATAATATATATAGAAGCAACATCATTGGGTTTTGGTGGGCATAAATGGCTTAGGGTAGTGGTATCATTTAGTAAGATACCAAAATTGGCATTTGTATTTTCTCGACTGCGAATCCATGGTGGGATCAGATATATTTCAATGCGACATGACCATTCAGAAAACAATTTGGTGGGTTCTCTTATTGAGATTGTTGATTGAATTGGATATTTGGTAACTCGCTAAGGAAGAAATGGAGCGCAAGTAATGGGCTTTGTAACTAAAATTACCTAATCAAAGCAAGCCCCAAAACTAAATTTGCCTCTCGATTGTCTAAGGCAAAAATGAAAAAAAAGTTGTTATTAGAGAGAATTTCCGGCTACTAATTCGACTACGACATGTGGAATGGCTCCAACACCACCATGACTGAGATATATAATAATGTAGTTCTTTCTCTTAGAACTCTAATAAAGTAGTTGTTTTACAAATAAGAGAATGATTCGATCGACAAACAATATAGACGGCGTAATCATGAATTAATTGTGAATATAATAATAAGAAACTGATAGAGAATCTATTAGAAATAACTAATTCCAAAGAACCGAGATTGGCGAGCAATCGCCACCCATGGCGTTAGCATCACGTGATAGAATCACTATTTCTAAATTTTCCCGCTGTATTTTCCCGACAAGACGCGACGATGACGTTTTCATATTTCGCTGAAATAAATATATATATGTATATAGTTATATCACCATAATATCGCCAATTTCCTACCAGATAAATTACATTAGAGATCCAAATTCAAGTTAAAAGTAAACATCAAATGTTCTAAAACGTGGTATTTGGGTACTACTGTTCCATCAAATTGTTCACAGCAAAATGCACCTTTTACCAAAATATTATTTATTGATAATGTTTTAGCATTTCGTTAGTATTAATTTGATTCAGTTCAGTGATCCGTAATTCCGTATTATCTAATTATTACTTAATTTACTAAAAATATAAGGCATGCATGTACAGATTCTGCAAAGAAACCGGTTTATTCATGCGTATGTGAATTCGTCGACCATATAGCACAAATGACCAAACAAACAAAAAGTGGCCATACTCATACGTGTTGGACTAATGGACTTCACCGACTTGGCGATTTCTTTGTTTTACCGCGCTACACTAATCTACGAAATATATTTTCTGTCAAGCATTCCGTTTTCTTGTCGTAAATGGGATTCTGATTCGAACCTCATATTCAAATTTAGCTCATGATTTTAAAATATTATTTTCTTTCTACGGTTTATACAAAGAAAGGTCTTCCGACTCCTCCCCCTATCAGGATAGATAAACAATTTTTCTAGATTTAGTGTAAATTCACCATATTTTCCTTCTTTTTTTTGGGTTACGTCTTGAATATGGGAGAGCTACGAATCCATCAATCCACTATACAAACCACTTGTAAGTTGTAACCAAACATATTCATCATTAAATCTATTGTTTTTTTAGTTTTTAGACTGGATTTTGGGCGTACGTATATTCTATTAAAATTTAGTTTATCTTTTATAAAACGAGGGAAAAAAATGAAAACTAGAGATAACAACAAGCCAAAATCCAACCTGCAAAAAATAGGGATACCATAATTTCCGGGATGAAGAGAGATCGGACCACATAGTCACAGGTCACAACTAGCTTTGCTCACTCTTCACTCCTACAAACTGATTACTATAATTAATTAACGTCATTAAACAACTCTCTACTCCTATGGTCCATTTAGCACTATTTAATTGTGTTGCATGTGACTACAGCTTCAATCTGGCGATCATCGTGGCCTTTTCTCATGATATCAACTGCACTGCAGTAGCCTCTTAAATATAAACAAATTTTTTTTATAATAATAATTTAAAACATTGCCTTCTATTATTTACATGGAAGCTAAAGACAAAGCAGAAGAGAAGCATACAAAAGAGAGAGAGCGAGAGAGAGAAATAAGAACGCGATGAGACGTCAACCACGTCCACGTCACTCGCCACCGCAATCTCATTCATCTCCGTCGTCATCTTCATCGGAATTTGAATTCAACATCTCGATCTCTCCTCGAAAAGCTTCTTCTTCGCTTTGTCCCGCCGATGAGCTCTTCTACAAAGGCCAGCTTCTCCCTCTTCAGCTTTCCCCTCGTCTCTCTCTCGTCCGTACACTCTGTTCTTCTTCTTCTTCCTCCGACTACACTTCTTCTTCCTCCGCGACATCCGCCGCACGTGACTCCACCGAATCTTCATCCTCCACTGATTCCACGGCCTCTTTTCCTCTCCTCCAACCTCCGCCGCTCGATTGCTGTGACTCTTCCCGTCCCAGCTCCGTGACCGACGAGGAAGACTTCTTCTTTAAACCGACAAAGAAGAATCTTAACTACAAATCTTCAGCTGGTGGTTTCTCACTCTCTAGATTCTCCTCTGTTTTCAAGAAAGATCCCAAAAATGTCTCCGCTGCAGCAACCGCGGCTCCGTCATCGGTCAAGAGAATGAGCTCCACAGCGAAGGAGGTTATTCGCAAATACATGAAAAAAGTCAAACCTTTATACGACAAGTTCTCTCAGAAACAGAGCACCACCGTCACAACTTTAAAAACAGAGTCAACTCTCAAAGATTCCGGCAATATCCGTGGAACATCTGCCTCTGCCTCCTCCTCCTCCACCGTCACCGCCATTCCAGCCCCTGTCTCCAGCGGCGGGCTATCGATCTCTTTCTCAGGAAACCTAATGAAATACACAAAACGAGGACGATGCGCTGCTAGCTGTCCGTCTTCGATGAGGTCATCTCCGAGTCACTCCGGCGTACTGACACGTGGCGGCTTTCCGGGTCCAGGAGGAGGTAGCTGCAGCAGTAGCAGCGGCAACAACAGTATGTCTTCTTCAATGGAGGAGTTGCAGAGTGCTATACAAGGAGCTATTGCTCATTGCAAGAACTCAATGCTGCAGAAGAATTTGGTTAGTAGTCTCGAGATCTAGCAATTTGTCTTTGGATGCATCCACATATGTCTTAATGTTTTTTTTGTCTTTCTAGTCATTTAAAAAAATTTGATCTACTCTTTTGTCTTAGAATTGCCAGTGTGATCCAAACATCCGATATAATTAACGATGTTATTGGTTATTTTAATACGGATGTTATATAAGTAGAACTCTGTTTGATTAACTTAACTCAGAATAAGACATTGTTGTTGGTGGGTCATTACAAGATCCATCTTGATTTCAATTCCTTTTCAAGTTATATGTGTTGTGCTTTTTCATCGACGTAACAAAACCATATATATTTAAGTTATACTCATTGACCAAAACCAAAATCCGAACTAAATTTTATCATAAGTTTATGGTCATGTACACATTTCATGGCAGCCTAGAGAGATGCATCCAACGAACATCGTTTTCTTTGTTTCCATTTTGTGGTTTGTTGGATGTGATTAATGGATAAATTAATTAGAGAGTATATAGACGTTGTGAAATAATTGAGGGAAACAAGAAAACGACGGTGGGGTTTATATTTAAAAAATAATTGAGGAGTTGGATTATTGAGTACTCATCAGTACTCTTCTGCGAAATGGTTCAGTTCTTCGTACCTTATCATCTCCCTCTCTCTGTGGTTATTGTCGGTGTTCTCCGTTAAATGATAAATTAATGTGCTTTGTCCATTTAAATATCTCGACTGAAATATCCAACTTTTTTTCTCTTTATATTTTTGCATCATATCTATTATCTATATCCAACTATTGTTGTGTGGACAATGGCATTCTAAACATGTGTGTGTGTTTATCTTATCGAAATATAAATTTGCGGACTAAAAGTTTTTTACGAGTTAAAACAAATGTTTGAAGAAAATTTTATGCCAAAAATATATTTTAGTACTCATTGTTCTATAAGAATGGTTTAGACATGATGTAACCTACGAAATGCTAAAAAGTCACTGAAAGTAATGTTACTTTGGGTGGACATGACGTTCAAATATATTTTACGAAAATAACACACTTCGAATTGACTGATTAAAAATATGAAATACCTATAAAACGATCGTAATAGGTACAATTTTCCTACTTTATTTAATAATTAGAATCTTAATTTACCAATGAGCACCTACCATCCTTTTTATCTTTGGTTTGTTATTCGAATTTTCAATTTAACGAATGGGGAAAAGAACCAAGCATGAACCATATAACCACCGTTCCAATGGTGACAGCAAAACAAGTTACATGTCATGATAAACTGATCAATGTAAATGTAATATAAGTAAAATAGCTAAAAAAATAACAAAAAAGGTAAAACAGGTGAAAGGAGCACAAAAAAATATCAATGGTAGACTTTTTTCTTTATAAAAAAATGGTTTAAATGGTATAATATTCTGTAAAATAGTAAATCAGTATTTAAAAAAAAACATAATAAATTATAGTGATATCCGAGTGTTGAAAGATTTCTACGTGGATCTAGCCAATAATTCGAATCCCACCGTATACGAATCTTTATTGTTGCCTGTTTTTAGCTACTATAAATGTCTAAATAGGAAAAATATTCGGTTTTTTTTTTGACATGTAACATGGATCAGTCTGGATTTCAATCTAGAATCTACTATGATCGTAATTTGAAAAATTATAGTGATATCTTGTAGTTATACCATTAACTAGTTAATTTGAACTACATGAAAGTACACACGTTTTTATAGATTTTGAGGGTATTTTGAAAAGATATTATGATGGCAGTACAATTAATAGTATACGTGGAGTAAAAGCTCAAAAACATTAATCACATATGCATATGTTTGGCTCTAAGTGGATGGATGCATCATGCATGTGCTTCTTTGCATTGAGAAGGGTTGGGTACGTAATAAAGATTCTATTGTGGTCAAAGTCAAAGCTCCTCTAGTTTATCTTATACTACAAACTAAAATATTTACATCTATCTTTTTAATCATAGCCAATAATGTCTTCATTTAATGATGGGGGCTGCTCTTCATTTTTTTTTTTGACCATCTTGATGCTTATAAATACAAGCACAGTGAAATTTCAATTATTATTATTTATCGGGACCTCTTCATCATTATTATCATTTTTTATTCAACATCCTGAGTCTTGTTTCTAATACAATATATATATATATATATTGTGAAAACAGGAATACTGGATACATAATTAATATTTAGATTAATTAGTATGGATATTTATTTTCTTCTGTGATTTATTATTTTTATTTTTATATTGACTGTTTGTGTTAAATAAAAAATATGTAGTGTGGAGAGGTAATAGCTAGTGTGATTGATGATTAGTCGAAATAAACAGTAAATATAGGGTGGAAATTTGCCTTTGCGTTGCATGGAAATGGAGAGTTAATGACAAACAGTGACATGTGTTCAGTAAGATCTCTGGTAGCATCGCTGTCCTCTGCGTCAGTCCTCAACGGCTACAATTAATACTTGCACCGTCGCATAAATTAAAGAGGGCTATATGGTGACTGGTGAGAGCTAATTAGGTGAATGATTAATATGCTAATTCTTTTTACCTGCAGAAAGATACAAATATGGAAGTTATTTTTATTAAGTGACATATTTCTTATAAAAAAAATTAGATATCGGTTTAATTCAATTTTCCAATTTAATTCTTTCAAACTTTAGGTAGTTCTGTAATTCTGTAGAAAAATTTAAGATTCATATATGAACCAAATTTAGTTAAAGTAATTCAGTTAGGTCTATTCATATAAACATTAAGTAAAATACTATATGAATTAAATCGAATCGATTCATTTACAAAGAATTTAATCCAGTTAGGTCTCGATTCGATTTAATTTATATAAGCAAGACTCAAGAGTAATAATTACAAAGATCTGTGCCATAACCAAAACGAGTGGTCCAATACCAAGAAGCTCGACAACCTATATTTGTCCTCCAACCCCCACAAAATTTAACTAATCAAGCTTTGTTTTTCCTTTTTAAAGTAACAATTAATTTTCTTGTTATTTTGGCTATAGAGAAATATAGAGATTAAAGACAATTTTTTTCACAACTTGGAAAGCTCTCAATCGACTGTATAGACTTCACTCGACCCAAATGCATATGTATTACATGAAACATACATTTGATTTTAATTTTTATTTTTTAAAGGATTATTGGAAATATGTCCTAAAATAAGTGTTTTGTTCACTTTTTTATGGTAGGTCTAGAATGCAATTATTTTTCTGTTTACAAACCCATTTTCTAGCAATATCTATTTTCTGTTTGAACTTTTGAATAATATTGAATACTTGTCCACTATCTAATAATTTTCTTAAATAACTTCTTCTGTTACCAATTTCGCAAAGAAACAAATTTCTTACGATTACAAACGGCAAAAACAACCATAGACGGTGAAAACAAAGGGTTTATTTGGCCATTCAATATGCAATCTGATTCGTTTCCATGGCTAGGACTTAAAGATAGAGAGATTAGGTCGGACTTCTCTAAGAATTTTTTTGATCTCTTGAGATGCCATTCATAAGGAGATGTAACTAGTTCCGATATTATTAAGTCTGAAACAAAATCCTTACAACCTGAGATAAATTCAATTTGTGCAAAGCCCAATTTTGCATATAGAAGATGCAACCCTTCTAAAGGCTTCTACGGTTGTAGCTAGTGCTGAATTAAGTTTAGCAATCGATTTGGTTCCCCTAACAAATAACTTCTCATGGTTATTTCATTTGATTTTGCCAAAAGTGCGACACTCAACACTTCAACTCAGATATTCACAGTATGGCTCTGTTCATATAACTGTCGTTAGCGACAACAAAAATTACATTAGTTTTTAAACGCTGCAACAAAAGTAATTTATAAAAAAAAAAAGATAGAGATTTCTGTGTCTATTGAATTGGACGTTGGGAAATCCAACAACACTAGCATTAGAAAATGGAGATGAATAAACCATCATTGCTGGTGGTACCAAAAATTGCAGCGACAAAAAGAGAGAAAAAAAAGAATAATTTCTGATCGCTTCCACTTGTCGTTAGCGATTCACAAAAAAAACAGGGCCTATATAATTAATCTAAACATCCGTAAACACTAAACACTATGTCATAAACCTAGAAGTATTAACGAGTTTTCTGTTTTTATAGCCAACAAGCAAATAAACTACAATTTGTTCAGGTCTTTATATATAGAACGGAGGACTCCAAAACATCCTAGACACTATGCCATAAACCTAGAAATATTAACGGATTTTCTCTGTTATTCAACCAACAAGAATAATAGGTTACATATTTATACAAATCGTTAGACCTAATTTTATACCAAATAAAAGACTAAACTACCTTTAAGTAACAAAGTACAAACATATGGTAATATACAAGATCAACAGAGAGAAAGGAGATAGATTCCGAGAGTAGTTTGTGCCTCTCTGTTTCGATTATTCCACCATCCAAAATTTAAGACGACGAAATTTGACTTTTTGCCAAAAAGAAAAACGTGGGCTTGGGCTAGGCTAGGCTCGGCTATGCTGGACCATTGACATTTGTGTCTGTATATTCTAAGAATAACAAAAAAGTGTCTAGATGCAACGTATCTAAAAAGAGTTAACGGAAAGTAGGCTCGGCTTTAAATGCGGAGATGTACGGGAAACAAACGAATAAACCCAAATAGCCGTCTACATTCAATCATAATCCCAAGCATCCCGGGATTCTCTTTCCAAACCCCGAAACTCTTGTCTCTCTCTCTACTCTTCCTCTCTATTAATATCCGAGTCTCTCTTCCGAAGGAAAAATATCACAATCTCTTTTTCCAATTCCATCGCTTCTTCTTCCTAAAAGAGACCGTAACACTCAAGATGGTTTTGTGGGTGTTCGGTTATGGATCTTTAATATGGAACCCAGGTTTCGATTTTGACGAGAAACTCATTGGCTATATCAAAGACTATAAACGCGTCTTCGATCTCGGTATGTTTACAACACACCTTGTCCTTGCATTTTCTGTTTTGTTTGAGTTTTCACAAAGAACTCGATCAACGTTGCTAAAAAAATCTCCGGACATTTTGTTTCTGCAGCGTGTATCGATCATAGAGGCACGCCTGAACATCCTGCAAGAACTTGCACGTTGGAGCAATCCACCGGAGCTATATGCGTAAGAAAAAAAAACACTTCTGTGGTTTCGTTTATTAAAAAAAACAATGATTTGAAATTCCAATGCTGATATCGTTGATATGTTGAACAGTGGGGTGCGGCTTATTGTGTTCGTGGAGGACCTGAGAAGGAGAAACTAGCCATGGAGGTAAAAAGATTATTCCTTTATTCATTTTCTACACACATTTATTTTTTCTTTTATTGGATCTGATTATTTTTTCTTTGCAGTACTTGGAACGAAGAGAGTGTGAATACGACTCAAAAACCCTTGTAGAGTTTTACACTGTAAGAAACTTGTGGTTGTTGTTGTTGTTATATTTTCCAAATTGGAAAGTTTTGTTTATTTAATTAGTTTCTTTTTCATTGAATGCAGGAAACTGACACCTCCGAACCAATCTTGACCGGAGTTATTGTGTATGTTTGGATTTAAAAAACCTTCCTCTTTGTGTCTTGATGTTCTAATTTGGAAGATTCAAAGTTAACGTCAGTTAGGTGTTTCTCTCTTGTGTAGTTTCACGTCAACTCCAGACAAAGTGTCGAACAAATACTACTTGGGTCCAGCTCCATTGGAGGAGATGGCGATGCAGATCGCCACAGCTTCTGGACCTTGTGGAAACAACCGGGAGTATCTTTTCAAGCTGGAGAAAGCAATGCACGACATTGGTGAGAAAGAAAGAGCTTTCTTAATGACTTTCTATTTAAAAGAACAATGAATATCACATTTTTGGTATTGATTTTGATGTTTGGTGAATGTTTTGTGACAACAGAGCACGAGGAAGAGTATGTGATTGAATTGGCGAACGAGGTGAGGAAACACCTCGACTTACCAAAGGAAGTGAAGGCATTGTTGAAGCCTGTGGTTTCTCGTGCACCCATCAAATCTCAGCCTCAAGCTCATGTTTCCACTCTTCAACGGATCTTTGCATCATGAGAGACAACCAAAGTCATGGAGCCAACTAACAACGTTTTCGTTAGGAGGAATTTACGGATGTAATACTCTTATATTTCAGCTTAATCTTATTTGATATCAAATCTTTAGCTTTCAAAAGGTTGAATCCAGAAAGCAGCCATTTAGAATTTTACCTCTGTATTCAGTGAGAATTTATGACACCATGACATATGCGATTCGAGTTGAGAGAACAAAATGATAGGCCGTCGTGTTAGGCTTATCTTATCTTTGATTATGGGTTCGTTCTTTCATGGGTTCTTATAAGGTTCACTTTTATCATGGGCCTAAAGCTAGTTCATTGTACTAATGAGCTAGAGAAGTGGTAAGTACTTAGAAGTGGTAAGTAAACTAATAAATTTACTAGAATTAATGCAATGATTTAATCACAATTTCATTCATATAGCCAAAAATACATATGATATAGTTACCATTGTTGTATAACATAATAAAAACTATGGAAGGTATTAAATTTTCATTTTTAATTTCATATTTTCCTTACCTTGTATGAATGAATTATGCAAAACTTGAAAAAGAACCTAAGTATATCATATTTATATAAGAGTTTATGTTTTTTTTTCCTTTTGGTTTCTTGTAGCTATCCTTTTATATTATCTGTTGTACTTATCTATTATTAGATGCAAGTATGGTAGGTGTGAATTTATGTTTATAATATGGAAATAACAGATTATGTATTATAAATAAGAAAAGAGTAAAAAGAAATATTTTTTTTAACAAAGGAAAGTTATCTTTTGACTAAATAACCATCTAATTTTTTTAAAAAAATTAATGTGTTAAAATTTAATTGATTAATGATATCTGGTCCTATTTTTTTGTCATTAATATGGAAAGATTGTTTTCTATATATATATTTTTTTTCAGCTAATGAAAATTTTATTATTGAAAAATAGAGTTTACAATATTAAAAGACAAAGCTTAACAGATATTCTCATAAAAAAAGTAAAAAAAAGGAAAAAGAAAAAAAAGAAGCTTCAGTACAATGTTGTGCCAAAAGATGAGTTGGACAAGTTTTGGTTATTAATATGGAAAGATTATTTTCTATATTTTAGATAAAAAATTATAAAGGAAAAAAGTAATATTTTATAATAAAAGAAAATTTATATTTTACTCAAATAAAATAAAAAATTTTAAATTTAAATCGTTAATAAAATATTCCTCCCAGTTTGTGATATAGTGGCAGATTTAGAAGAATTTCTAGTCGGAAACAATATTAAAAAATTTGATGTAATTAAAGATATTATTATGGAATTTGAGTTAGTTAAATAACATTTAATCTAACTATTTTAAAAACTTAAAAACGGGTACGTGGTCCTGATGGTCGTAACATACATCTGCCCCTAAAGACAAATTATAATCTTTAACATATAATTTAATAGACATAGAAACATTTGAATACCTAGATGAACTGAGAAATTGTTAGAAGATAGGTGAATAAATCCAAAACACAATCTAAGTTACTGATGTAGCAGACCTAGATGATTTTCAGAAATTCGTGCAGATTTAAAACCAATATAAAAGAGAATGGAAACAAAGTATAAAAGTAGTATAAAGAAATTAAAGAAAACATCATGGTGTATTATTTGCATACCATGTTAGTGGAATTAAGAGTATGTATGTTTGACTTAGCAACTTGAATTTTGAACTAGGTTATTGATATTAAAGTGTGAGACAATATATGCCTAAGTTTTTAAATCGAAAGAAAAAAGATTATAAAAAGTCAAAAATTAATAAATAATTTTTAGCGCGATCAAACAAATCAATCTAAAATTTTACATTAATTACTTTTTTAAAAGAAAAAAAATATCAAAAATAGAAAATTAAAATAACAATAATGTTGCGATATTATATTACCAAAAAAATTTAGTACGAAAGAATAAAAATTTCCAATATTCAAATAAATTATTTTAAAAATAAAATAGAAAAAACCGTTATATATTTTGTTTTAATACCATATTAATAAAGAAGATTTGGCGTAAAAAAATAGAAAACCCCGAAATCTTCATATTAACTACGTTTTTGGACGTATAAAGAAAAACGAAGATAAAGAACTAAAAAACTAAAAAAAGTCAAATGTATTACTCTGTTACTATATATTATCGGAAAGAATCTGGCACGATAAAATAGAAGATTTCGATAATCCAATAAAACACAAACACATCAGACACAAAAAACCGTTAAACATATTGTTTTAATATCATATTAACAAAAAAAATCTGGCGCGAACAAAACAGAAAATCCGAAAACTTCACATTAACTATTTTTTTAGAAGTAAAAAAGAAAATTAAAATGGCGAACGAAGAAACTAAGAAAAACGAGTCAAATGTATTACTCTGATATCATATATTAACGGAAAGAATTTGGCACGAGAAAGAAGAAGAGGTTTAGAAAATCCAACAAAACAACTCAAACACAAAAGTGAAAACCAAGAAACACATTAATAGTTAGTAGTAAATAGTAACGAAAAACGCTTCCTACTGGCAAAAACATAACACAGGAGGTGCCCGTGTCATCGCCGGCGGTCAGGCGACAGAGTAAACAAAATCAAAAGAGAGACACGCGTCAAAATATAAGAGGTTGGTGAGGGAAACGCTTAGCGTGGATGCTACCCCATGTGATTGTGTCTCACCTGCGGACTCCTCCTCATCTTATTAAATCTGCTTTATTGTTTTTGGGTCCGCCCTTTTTCACATTTTCTCTCTCGCACACAATTCTTCAGGGCAAGTCAAATACTTCTCTTTGTCTCTGTGTCTAGGCGAAGAAGCTGTTGTGTAAGATTATGGACGCAGGTGGCGAAGATGGTGCCGCGTACAACCCACGCACCGTGGAGGAGGTCTTTAGGGATTTTAAGGGCCGTAGGACTGGCATGATTAAGGCTTTAACCACCGGTAATATTTTGCCTTCCATCAACCCCTTTCTTTTGTTTCTTCTCCTTCTCTCTCTCTCTCTCTCTCATTATCACTAAAAACTCAATTTTTGGATTTCCCTTTTTCGCAGATGTTCAGGAGTTTTACCGACTTTGCGATCCCGGTGAGTGTTGTCTCAGAGATTTGTTTATGGGATTGATTTCCGACGAAAGTCACTGTTTTTTTCCTTTTGATGTTTGAATTGTCTTCGTTTTGAATGATGCATTAGGGTTTGATAGTCTCTCTTCTCTGTTTTTTTGAATCTGTTAGATTTCTCTGAATTCTGCGTTCCTGTTTTTTTTTTTTTTAGCCAAGTGAATGGAGTAAAGTGTTGATTTTTGTTTGACTTGGTCCAAAGTCGATTTTTTGAATACTGATTTTCAAAAAAAAATAAAATATTTGTGAATTCGCGACTGGCTTTAGCATTGTGCTTTTGATAGGTACGAGAATATGATTTGTTTGAATAGTATACATTCAGGGGAGAGAGTACAGAGTTTACAGAGTTGGTGGTTTTTGGGAGACTTGAAAGTGTTCTTTGATTCACATTCGTGTTTGGTTTCTATGTGTTCTTAGCGTTGGTCATTGTTTTCCATTTTAATTGATGATTTAGAGTCAACAAGGAAACAGTTTTGATTCTGTTCCTCTCAATTCTGAACATTTAAGCTCGACCCTGTTATTGAAATTCCGGTTTGCGTTTCTTTTCCTGCCTAGCTGTATTCCGTTGTTTCATGTTAAATGAGTCAGAGAATCATTGTCTATTTNTCACTTGTCTTGGTGCTCTTTCCATTAAGATTTTTTTTTTTTAATTTGTGACATCATGGATGTTTTGAAAAATTACAACTTGGTTATCCTGTTGATTGTTTTATGTTGAGAGATGCAATCGCTTACTTACGGCATGATCTTTTCCAATTAGGTCATATCATAATAGGGACTGTTGGACTTTTTCTTCATAATTGGTTGTTTGTTTTATGAAATGTATGAACAAAGAGTCGGTTTTGATTCTTTTGGTTGGAATCTTTTGGTAGGTTTATGTGATCTGAATTCGCGATGTTATTTCCTAACTGTCTTCGTTTTTTCCTTTGTGATTGTAGAAAAGGAGAACTTGTGCCTTTATGGGCACCCTAATGAGCACTGGGAAGTGAATTTACCAGCTGAGGAGGTTCCCCCGGAGCTCCCTGAACCTGTCTTGGGTATCAACTTTGCCCGAGACGGCATGCAGGAAAAGGATTGGTTGTCCCTTGTTGCTGTCCACAGTGATGCATGGCTTCTTGCAGTTGCTTTCTTTTTCGGAGCCAGGTTTGGATTTGACAAAGCTGATAGGTATGTATCTTTCTTTCACACTACAATTTGAATCTTGTCTTCTTGCGTCTATGTTCCTTTATGGTATATGTGTTTCCGTATTCAGTCTTGCATGATACCACTTGCTCTAGTCAAGCCTCACATTGTTTTACTCCTTCGCTTTTTTGTTACTGGCTGATGTTTAAGGACCAAGGTTCAAGGTTTATGCAGCTCTCTGATTGATGTTCTTCAACTTTTTGTTGTTGCAGGAAACGGCTTTTCAATATGATGAACGACCTCCCCTCAATTTTTGAGGTTGTAGCTGGCACTGCGAAGAAACAATCAAAGGACAAATCCTCTGTTTCCAACAACAGCAGCAACAGATCCAAGTCAAACTCCAAGGTAACAGGACTTGTTTTCTCTGCTGTAGTACTTTTGTCTAAAATCGCATGCTAATAGAGTCAGTTCTGAGTAAGCTGCGTTTCAGTTACTGTTCATCTGGCATAAAGTTGGATGCACTGTTTTTTATCCATCTTACTAAATCCCTTTTTCCTTTTTGAAATTTCAGCGAGGATCAGAACCGAGGCCCAAGTTCTCGAAGCCAGAGCCCAAAGAGGAAGAGGAAGAGGAAGGTGTGGAAGAGGACGATGAGGATGAGCAAGGGGAAACACAGTGTGGGGCATGTGGTGAGAGCTACGCCACCGATGAGTTCTGGATCTGCTGTGACCTCTGTGAGAACTGGTTCCATGGGAAGTGTGTGAAGATAACACCAGCCAGGGCGGAGCACATCAAGCAGTACAAGTGCCCATCTTGCAGCAACAAGAGAGCTCGGTCCTAAATTCATTTTTAATAGCCGCCTCTGTGTATTTGCTTTGCATATGATGAACAGCCTAACTGTTTGGTTAGATCAGATTTGTTGGTAAGACTTCATGTGATTTGGTTATCTTAGGCGCAAGTTAGCCTCTTCTTTTCCCCATCCGTCTTAGGAAGACATTTAGCTATTTGTTACAAATGGTGATCGAGGGAAACAACTCTGTGTTTAGGGTTTGATCCTTGCTCTGTTTTATGTTTGTTTATTAGAGAGGAAAACATTTTTAAACCCAATCAAAGTGTCCGGTTAGATTATCCATTTCGTTTCTTAATCTTAACACAAGAAACGGAGAAACTGAGACTATGAATGGTTTATATCCTATATCATTTCTGCTTCTTTGTGGCTAGGCGTTTCAAGAACTCGTAGGTTGTGATCATAGTTGTCGCGGACATCGACATTGAGACCCACCTCGGTCCTAGCCCTCTGTAACAAGCACCAAATCCTCCTTCCCTCATCAAGCTCTTCACTGTCTGCATCACTGTCATTGCTCGTCTCCTCCCGTTTTCTTCTGCGTCTAAGACCTGCAACCGCGTCTTAATTGTGTCTACGGGCATTGTTATTAAAGCTGAGCAACCGCTTGCTGTGGCCGCACTCAGCGCTTGAACCACCATTGAGCCACCAGTATCTTCCTTACGGCCATATGGACCTTTGAATCGAGACCAAATCGATTTTTGAGCCAAAGAATAGGATGCCCACCATACAGCGTTTGAAGGCGCGTAAGTCAAGATGGAGAGACCAAATCCTCTGTAGAACCCTCTTGGTCCATCTGTGTAAAGAATCTTTCTAAAAGCATCAAACCCATTAGTGTATCTGCAAGAATTGATTACTCCAGGAAGATGCTTAGCATTCAAGGACAGATCTCCTTGAACCATAAGCCGTTGGCTCACGACATCAATCGGGGTCCAGACAATCTGAGCAGCCACGGCCGAGGTCAAACCGGCCGCACCATTTGCTACAGCCATAGCTGTTGTATCCGACAATCCTAACCTAACGGTTGCTTGACCTACACTACTCTTGGTGATCTCTAGAGCTGTCATATAGAGAGCGCGAGCCGGGATAGTTCCAAGCAAAGATGTCCCAAAGCCCTTGTAGAACCCTTTTAGACCCTCAAGTCTAGCGATCGCCAGAGAGATGTTGGCGCAGGAGACACGGGTCGGTGAGACTTGTTGCCTTGTTTTGAGGACAACGATAGGGTAAAGAGCGGTGGATACACCGGAGAAGAGAGCAGCACCGAGGAAGAAAAATCTTGATTTATCAAGCATTTGCCAATCTATATCCTTGGGCATATGTACCTGAGAAGAAGTTGATGTTGCTCTTTTCTCCTCTCTCATCAAAGCACCTAAACTCATTTTCAGCTTATCTTTTTTACTAAAGCCAATCAAGATTCCAACTTGAACTTCTGTTATGGAAAATGCTCAAGAGCGAGCTGACAAGGTTGACCTCGATAGGAAGTGAAGGTCACTGTGAGGTAAGAAAGAGATGAATGGGAGTGTATGATCGAGAAAGAGGGCTAATAAAGAGAGATGGATTCTCGTGAATTACCCTAAAACATGGCAACTTTCTTCATTCACTTGTGTTATGAAATATCTTGTGGCGAAGAGAGAGTAGATATAAACCAGTCGAATAAGAAAATCTCTGTGGATTTATTAGCTTTTAAAACTGTGAACTCGATAGAGAATATATATTTTTTTAAATGGTGAAAAAGAAGGAGCCAAAACGATGGGTCGTATTGGACAACACAAGAGAGTGGCCTTTAACGGACTCAAAAGGTGCGAGACAGAGAGAGACATGGGAGTGAGCACGACTGGACACGTGGCCAATGGTTATTGGTTTACGTTCGAGACACTCGCCGCGTTTAAGGTTACATCAGCTTGAGACGAGTTGGCTTCTCTCGGATCGCCCACTTGTTTCATCATTCTATGGGTCAAAATTTTGTTTTTCCTTCTTATTCTCTTTTGTTTTTTTTTTTATTCTTATTGGTTGCCGCATCCTGTGGGTTGTCATTTAATTTTCTGAGAAATAATGTATTTATCCATAACCATTCCTGGTATCGACAATTTGATGTACTACAATATTATAAAATAGAGATTAGTTCAATAGAATCTCTTTGTATAAAGAAAGATGTTTGTTTTAGAAAAAGTTTCCTTGCTTTTTGAAATAAAAGTACACATGGTGGACAAAACTAAATAAGCGATTAAATAGGTCGACAAAATAGTTTAGGTTGCAATTGAAAGTTAAGTGATTTAAGATGATTAAGTAAAATGGCTAGCATCTTGCAAGTTGAGGGAGGACTAGTCTAAGGGCTTGATTGGTTCAGCCGCTACCATCCGCAAACGCAGCTTTTGC